>CM023488.1:30962528-31005261 GCA_013339685.2 Hyalomma asiaticum | reverse complement strand
ATGAACAACATGGACAAAGGAGCGTGTGACTGGCATTTAAGAGTAACGAAGCCCATTGCACCAGCTTGTGCGTCGACGTAACGTGGTACACGATATGCTACCCTTTGGTGACCCCAATGCTCGAAAGAAGCACGGGAAGACCACGTTACTAATTACAACTACACAATAGAGGATTTCAGCGTGTCCGGTAATCCGGTATACGCAAAGACTTACAGGATAACGGTTAGCGATATAGAGATATGGATAGCGTACAGCGTTGTTTGTAACAGTAAGCAGAACAGGCGAACCCTCATCTATGTCCTCTGATATTCTGGCGGCCACTTGAGGGCTACAGAGCGTGCAACGACCACTGAAACTGTTCTAAGCACACTGCATATGCTTCGCTTGGTCGGCCATGTTTGCGCGTGCTGTGTTCACACCCAGTAATGCGATCTACGTTAAATATCTTGCTTACAGCTGTTAATTGTACACGATAAATTTCTCTAATTTCGAAATAAGTATATGTCCTACTCTTAGCATTTCGCCCAAAAACCAAATTCCTCAAAGGCAATTTTCCCGCTGAGGACTCGGTACATTATAAATTCACACGATGTGTGCGATCTGCCAGTATCTTTCTGTGGTTTCCTAGATATGGAGCGCGCCGGTTATTGTATCGATGAAAAAACTGCGTAGCGACGTGCCATGACCATACCTAAAAACATAAAATTACCCTTGACGTCAGATGGGTTACAGCCAGTTAAATCGGCCGTGAGTTGGACGTTGCGCGTCCGTGGAACGATGTGTCCGCAGGAGCGTTTGACAACGCTTACGGTAAGGTCGCTTGCGTGTTTAGCGATGGGAATATTTAGAACCTCGCAGTATATTACGCACTTAACACAGGACGTACATTCTCCTGCAAATGCAGAACTGTCGAAATTGTGACAGGGTACCATTGAACGAGGGTGTGAGTAAAGTGAGAATGTTACCTTATATGTTCTTTTCACTTGTCACGAGAATTCGGAATAATATTAGGTGTTTGTTATTTCACGGGCAAATCAACCATCGATTCCTATTTGCCTGTAGTTGTGCGACCGCCGTAAATGCAGTACTGTTAAAGCAAAAAACAAAAGGAAAGGCGACTGCAACAGCCTTATTTCTAGAACCACCACGCAAGCTGCGTGAACCTCCTGCGTTCTCAATTTTACGAACTTGTGAGGCGTAATACGTGTATTAACTCCACAAAACCGAATTTGCGGACGTCGCACCGAAAGCTGCTTATCGGATGCCGTACATTCCGTCAGGTGGCGAACGAAATGTGGTCCAGCATCTCGCACTGATTTAGTACGACCGTAAGGGCTTTGATCAATATTAGGCGCCGGTGTACAGCAATTTGTTCGGTTTACAGTCGTAGCAATTCAGGGCTTTTCTTTTTTCGACACTTTAGTAGAGCGTTCAGATCTTCAGGGAAGTTAGAGCTTTACTTAAAACTACGTGGGGTTAATTGCCTCTAAAGATACACATAAGCAAAAACAATGATGTAACGTACTGATGGAGAGGAGACAGTGACATCTCTTAAGTCATTTGTTCTCGTGTTGTATATGCCTCGAAGACAACGTAGGAAGAGCGCTGCTATGTGTGCAAAAGCTTCTCGAATTGCGTCCGTTAGGTTTTGCTATTAGACAATAGCGAGAGAGAGAGAGAGGTGAAAGGTAGGGAGGTTAACCAAAAGACCGCCGGGTTTGCTACCCTGCACGATGGTAAGGGAGTGGGGAGTAAAAGGAAGGAAAGAGGCAACTACAAACGCTGCTTAAGTGAGCCCGTTGATGCACTTCACGTCTGTACACACGCGAATGATTTTTCAGTGAAACACTTACTCCTACTCGAGTATCTGTAAAAAGTTGCTGTTGTAGAGCACATTTTTACTGGCGTCAAACCTACTAAAACGTACTGTCCTTGAATCACTGGTCGAAGCAAAAAGCCATATTCAGCTCTACAGCTGGTATTATAGAAGTCGTTTTACCGGCGTGCTGATCAAAATCTATGGTGGTTATAGCCAACGCAAATGGTTTTGATACATTGTGCAATGGCATGCGGTTCAGGGCATCGATAAGAACAAGATGCTCACAGATGGCGGAAAACGACCCATATTAGACCATCGAACAATTTTCTAATCGCCAAGCAATATTGTTAGCACGCTATAAGTTAGTTTCCTACTGTTCTGTTATGTATGGTAGATATGGTAGATTTTTGTATGATTTCATAGTGCAGAAATGAATTTCATGTTGAATTTTTTCTTCACAGACGTGCTACAAGGGAATTTGCGGGAACCACAGCTGGGATGAGATCCGGCGTAAATATGGTACTAACCGGAGCTTCGATGATTTATTCACATAATGAACACTAATAAATATGACGACTGAGCATTTCTTAAGCCAGATAATGCCTCCAATCATGTATACGCAATGCGTACTCCAGCTTGACTAGCATTGGAAGGTGCAAGAGATCCCGTTTCATCTGAGGATGAAATGTCGGTGTTGCGTTGAGACTTTGTGGAGGTTATCACGGAGTTGCTGAAATAAATAAGAATAAATAACTAAATATCAGTAAAGGCATTATTAAGAGTACAACCATTGTAGCTCCGGCAACAGGTCAGCGGTATTCTTTGTGACTCGCGTGCTATATAAGAAACATTTATGTTTTCCAGTCAAGCTTTCTGATATATGTACTGATCAATAAAGTTCTTTCGGAGCTTTAACTACCTATTTTTGTATTCTACGGCTGTAAAATGGAATTATGTTCCTTTGTGCTTATACATTTCTCGACTTCCCTTCACGGACAACCAGAAAAGTGACAAGATAGCGAAAATACTGTCTATCATAATTTACAGCTTCTTAGTCAAAAACCGCAGAGACAGAACGCAGCGCAGGAACACACATGAATATAAACTGATTACGATAACACAGACAAGAAGCTGTAATAATATCCAGCAGGGCTCTCCAAGTAAGCGTAACACTGCGATGGCATTGTCTTAGCTGAGATTGTGAAAAGTACGACTATAAATAAAAAACTTTGAAGGAGGAAGAATCTATTTTCACTTGCCTGTGTTGTTGTTTATGGTGCATTAACTATTCGCCAGAGATTGTACAAATTACATGGAATTCCATAATTTTCCTTGATATTTTATCAGAATAATCAGCATTGATCCGAAAGTAAATTCCAGTGGCTGTTGGTTGAGAATAGAACCAAAACGATTCATGTGCAGGGACAAGGCTCCAAAAGCGTTGCATCGGCTCGGAAGCACAAGCGAATTCAAGGAGTACTGACACGAATTTTTGACATTCTCCTATTATTGCTGTAAGTGAAAGCACTGGTGGGGAGAACCCCAAAAAGTGTATCATGGTGCCTCGCAACGCAATTAATATATTTTTAAAACGACTCCCTTAAAAGCCCACTTTCTGTTTCGATTTCGGGGGGGTGGGGGCGGTTTCCTAGTGACGTGTCAACAGAGTCGGACGTAAGTCTAAGTCACGTAGGGACAGTAATTCGTGATAGCGTCGCTCCAATTCTGTCCTCTGTGGTCAGTTACACCTGGGGCAAGTAAACAACGACAATTTCACGGTCGTCCAGCGACTCTGACAGCGATTTCAGCGATTTTTAAGAGACCGTGCTCATACGTCATCGTAGTGCCCATTGCGCTGGGGCTGGCTTGCAGTGCTGTTCGACGAAAACTTTAAAACCAAAATAAAATATTTTGCACGTGTTTCCTTGCTTCCGCGTGCGGAGGGCGCTAAAAATACATGACTAGAAAACGAAAAATATATATTTTGCGCCGTCGCAAAATCATGTCAGTACTCCTTTAAACGGCGTTAGAAATATGGAGAAGCACTCGGTGTTGTTGCGCTATCTGCTCGCGGCGGCCGCGGCTGTAAGGGTTATCTTATGAACAGGCAGAGAATATTTCAAGAATTGTCCCCCCCCTGTAAAAAAACAAACAAAAACCAAAACTGGAATAATCCGGGTATGTCTTGGCCACTCCCCAGCATTAGGTGTGCCCTATAAGGCAGGTCATGAGCAGAATAATAAAAGGAGCGTACTTGCTTTTGCCTTACTCGTGGCGGATACAGTGCCATCTGCTGGAACCAAATGCTGTTGTGTTCCACTCTTAAAGAACAAGTTTGCGAGCCTACATATTTTTATTGCAGAACGCGCTTGCTTGTAGGTGGTACATCCCTACCGGTTTGTTAATCGTTCCGATGAAGCCGATAAAACGGATGCTTTGAATAGTTGCTGATTTCTGAATCGAGATATTAGCATAGCGCAAAAGAATTACACCATCTCCCGCTAAAGGGAACCATGTGTGGGTGCGAAGCAGCTGGGAGATTGTTAGCTTAAGCGGGAAATGGTGCCATTTTTCGCAGCAGCGGCCCCAGCGCTCATCGCGGCGCTGCTCAGGAGAATGAGGCGCGCGCACTCTGCCATTTTCATACCACGGAACTACCGTGGGCCCCTCATCGGAGTATTCAGCTGCCGCACCACCTGTCGCGCGCACCGCTCCGTAGAGTAGAGGATTCCTAGAGGAGAGAAAGGGGGCAGCGTAGCAGAGGAACGAGAGGCTGGGGGACGCGCATGCGCTGTGGGGTTGTGGGACGCGGAACGCAGAGACTGCTCCGTAGAGTAGAGGGTTCCTAGAGGAGAGAAAGGGGGGAGCTAGCAGACGCTGCCTGCGTCAGCCTTGTCTCTTGCGGTCATGGGCGCGTTCTCGTTCCTTGACAGCTTAGGCCAGCTGTTGCGCATGCGCGGTGGGGGTGTGGACGGCGCAGGGACGGAACAGGCTCGACCATAGGCAGCTTCGCATCTAAAAAACGAGGACATAAGAAATTGCCGGTACAACACTTCACCTCTGTTGTACGTGTCCTTTCTTCTGTCCTCGTTTAACACATGTGGATTCCGATAGCATACTGATTCCGATGAACTACGCGCGTGTGGTGTAGTAATTGTAGCGTGAACGCTGCTGAAGGCACCTCTAGTTGAAATTAGCTCTCTAAAGATTTTAACAGCGTTTCCTTCTGTGCAATAGCGACGTGTTCTACGCTAATGTCACTCATGCCCCCTTGCATGCGTCCGTGATGTCAGTTGTGGTTTGTGATATGAGACTAGACGCCAAGAGCATTCGCTGATGCAGAGCTGCGCACTGAGGTCATGCGAAGCAGAACAACGTCTCGCTGAAGCTGAGAGCAACGAAGACCGAGAAATAAGACGTATGTGTATACAAACGTCTTTGCTCTTTGGAGAAAGCATGACAAACTACAGAAACGGTGGAGGTCAGGATGTCAGCGGATACAATAGACATCAGACACACGAGCGCTAACCACCAACTAAGGTGTGTGTGATGTCTGTGTCTACGTTTCTAACAGTACAAGTTGTTTACCATGTAAAATCTCGGTATAGCGATCTTCAGGGGACAGCAGCATATATTTCGGTATCCTGAATTGTAGTTATAGTAAAAAAAAATCACGCGGAAGTCAGCTTGACCTCTGATTTTCCAATGACCAACACTTCCAACCTTTACAGCGGTCAGTCCCCTAACTGCTCCCCCCCCCACCCCTAGAACAAGAAACAAATCCAGAAGACAATCTACTATTATTAAAAGTAGTTTGTGTTGTTTTCTTGACAGGCGTAGCACAACCATGACAGCACTAAAGGCTCGCACTCATCCATATTCCTTTAGAGGGATACAATGGCTGTACGCTTCTCCCAAATGCTATGCGGACATTCTGCAGGTTATCCGTCATATCCGCTGGTGTTACATTCTCGTCGCAGTCTTCTGATGCGCCCGCAGCACACTCACTTTCTGTGACACAGTCGTTCACGCGCCCGTCGTCACTGTCATCATCATCGTGAACGCTTTTTTCACGGTGGTCCTGGTCTGTCCCTGGACTAAATTCCCTAAAGTGGCTACTTAGGGATTTTAGCTGCTACGGTACCTCTTTGCCCTAGGTGGTGCAGTTGTGTCCCCGCGTGAAAGACCGTTAAGGTTAACTCTTGCCCCGTTTATTTTGCTTCCTTTGTTCCAATCGGCGCCTGTAGTCGTTTCAACAGCAGGAACAGAAAAAGTACTTTTCCTGCAGCTTTTTGCTACCTTCCGCACCATGTCGCGTTTCAACGGAACGACTCCCTAGGCGTACGCACGAATGCGTCGGCCGCTAAATTATCGCTCCTGTGGCCATGACGAATTCCTTACAATTAACACAGTTATCGCTCTTCGGAGTATGAGTTCGTTGTACTGAGGCGTTGTTAACATGACGTGGGACCAAATATTACGATCGTTATTTTCAAAGGTTCGGTATTTGCAAGTACGCAGTAGTGAAATCTTTACATTGAAACTATTAGCAGTCAGCTCGTCATTTAAAGAAAAAATCCGTTAAGCTGAAAGTTCGTTAATATGGTGTTCGTTCCACCGACATTTTACACGACGAGGCCTAACTGGCCAATATTATCAGGATCTGAAGAGTGCTGAGAGTACCTGAAAGGAGTTTGAGTAAGGACATACAGCGGCAGTGTCACTGGCAAACAAAAATATTAGCGGTGAGCGAGATGACAGTCAGTCACCGATGACAACAGCAATCATGCTGCAATGGTGAAAGCATTAGCTATGGCCGCATCGCGCAGCGGTGGCGTGATCTGCACAAACAGGAACTGAAGGCCTAATACACACTCTACTCAGAGAGAACGGGGCCTGCAACACTTAGTGCAGTATTCGATCATCATATCTCCACTCGCGGCAAGTACCAGCGGTTTTTAGTTCACCTCCAAATATACAAAACAAAAGGCATGTTTCAAAGTGTATATCTCCTTCTTCCGAGCCGTTTTGGGCTGCCTCTCGTGAGAAATGCGCTTAAATACTTATCCCCCAATTCTATCCTGTCCACGCGTGAAGGCGGTGTCTTCACTAGCTTGCTTATATTTTATGCCAAAGACAGCCATGGGGAGGGCAATTACTGTGTGCTATTGTACTCTGACTCCACATTCATAGCCATTGCCAGGGCAAATCGCGGCCATCACTCTGCCTCCTATAATTATCGAAAGCCATTTTTCTGGTAGTTTCGGTAACCAGTGGTTATATGATTAGATGGTCGCCGAAGGCATCAGTGTCGCGTTGCGTGGTTTAGATTTTAATGTGTTCAGTGATGACGCAATCGCTCCTAGTTATGCATTAAAGAAAACGATTTGCGATCGCTTGCGGCGTAGAGGTTATGTAATTGCATGTCTACTGCACGACTAATACGGGGTAGTCTTTGAAAGTTGCGTTTCATACGTAAGCTTGATTGTGTCATTAACGTATGATAAAGAAGCGCTCATCATCACGATACGTACTTGACACTGTGCCAGTAACAAATGCACTGCAACTGCGTGAAGATGTCTGCCTTTCAGTCTGTATTGTAAATTTCCGCGTCAATTTTTTATGCGTTGGTTGCTTCTTTTCTCTGTGCCCTGTATGTCTTCTCAGTTGAGGACAGGTTCCCATACCTGATTCAGTAAAGAAGACATAAACAAGTTAGCATTGGGTAATTGCAGCCAAAATTGACGAAATAGATAGTCTGCCTCGAGCACACGCTGGGACGGTAAAGATAATGCACGATAGGAGCCGCAAGCGGGTCCTTTTGTTGTGAGCACAGCGATAAAATACCACACTCCAGGATGACTGAAGATGAGTTAGCACGGTAAAATCTGAAAATGTGCTCGCCTAGCACATATTGGCGTCGTTGAAGGCTACTGAAAATGTTGATCGCTCAGTCTGCGCTAATCGTGGTGCTGACAATGTACTGATGACAACATAATTGTGGGCGTAATTTGAGATGTTAGCTATAGTATTCTGGGAAATAACAGACTAAATAGATGAGTTCTTCTCAAGAACTCATCTATTGAATTCTTGGGAACAGCTGGCATGTGTTACTTCATTAAATGAACTCTTCATTGAAATTGTTTTATTAAAACATGACCATAATAAGGTTTGATGATGTTATACGTGCGAGAACTAGGATTTGTTTATGATTATGACGCATGACCTAGCAGCAGGATAGAAAAATTGCTGCCTCCTGTTCTGCCTTAAGGTACAGTGACAATGCGCGATACACATACAGGTGACAGTTTGCCAGAATTGAAATGAGGTCTCCACGGCTCTGATCGAACCATCATCTTCAAGGTAAATACGCGAGCACCATAAGTACTGTCTACGAGGCGTCTAAAAACCTGTTCATTTCATTATATTCTATAGCTTTTCGGAGGGTATGAAAGAGTGGCTAGTCAGCGCTGTTCTGAGGTTTCGTTATCCTGGCCGAGTAAGCCGCATGGACATGCTACTCAACTGCACGCCATACAGTAGGTATTTCTATCCCAAAGAACGTTCTCGGCATATATTGTCTCTTAAGTACTGGTGTACCAATCCACTTCCACTGGAAGCACCAAGCCGGTTTTCTGGAAATCATCAGTATTTTTACGCTGTTTGCATGTATAAATATGTAGCAACACGTTGTAAGTTGTTTTCGTGGTCAGTCAACTGGGCAAGACTGACCAGATGCATGTGTATAGAATTTTGGTAATGTTTGCTATGAACATAAAGAACATTCGCTGAACACACACTCGTTTCCGTCGTAAACATGGTGACAACTAGTACATGTCTCTGTGAGGAGAGATTCTTCAGAACATTTTTGACAGTGGTGCTGAATGGGACCACCTTGTTGACAAGGATTCCCCAAAGGACGTTGAGTTCTGTCATAAGCATTCTTTTGACCGCGACTGGCGCAATACCGCAATGCACGCTTCCGCGTGCCCTAGTACTTTTCGAGTTTCCGTATTCGCTTGGCGTTTACGAGCCGTACGTGGTGTTTAGATCACCATCGTACGGCACCATCGTACGTCATTTCCCTGACTTATCAGGTACCCGCAGTAATAAATCGCGCGGCTTTGAATTCAATTTCAATGTGCCGCTCTTTAAACTTAAATCCAAAATCCGCTGTTTTAAACGCAGCGAGTAAAAAACTGCTATGATGGGCATTGATCCGACAACACATTTTATTTCCATGCACTGCTGTATTTTGTGTATTAGTGAAAAAAAAATTTCTCACTTTGTATTCTGCTCTGCTTTCTTTTGTATTTATTGCTCTGTATAATATTGCTATTATGAAGTGATGTTAAGTCTGACTATTTGTCTTACTCTGTAGATCCACTATTGCGGAAGCCTGTAGGGTCCTCAGGTCCCCTCAAGCTCTCTTTTCGATTGCTTTTTGCCTGGTGGAACGACCAACATTTTGCGTTGGAAATAAAATTCAATGTTCAAAATAAAAGCATACACCTCCTTGATGTCACTTATACGACGCGTAAACTGGAGTTGCATTGAGTTGCACGGCGCGGTGTAGAGAAAGAGAGGAAGAGAAATCGCGCTCGCAGAGTGGAAGCGCTTATTTAAACCCCAGAACCAGGACATTCGAAATAGTTCATCGCGCAAACTTGCTTTATGTGACGTTGGCTTTTCATGTGTTTTTACCCAATTTCAGCAATTACCGTGACCGACAATGAAAGCAACCAATTATTTTTTTTACAATCAGAAACCTCGATAAAACTTACAGGAGTCGCCTTACAATAACAACGAATGAGTACCAAGTGGTATATACATAAAGTTTTCATAACGCGCAAACATTTCTTGCTCTTTAAACATGAACACGGACAAGCAATGCCTCCCGGGAGCCCATAATGTAAACGGAGCGCGGAATACTATTCCGTCTGGGTAATTATTTCCTGGTGGGGCAGTTTCGCTTGTGAAGGTAGAATTGACATATTCTTCACGAATCTCAATTCTCTGATTCGTCAGTCCTGCCTTGACAAGCAGAACAGGGAGGACCAAGACGCAATAGTATTCCCTATTCCGTTTTACGCCATAGCTCCCCGCCTCCAACCTGAAAGCATTGTGGGCTCCTGGTTACCGTAACAACGCGGGTACGTGGAGCGCTGGTACCAGGAGCTGGCACTCGCGCAACACCAAGGGTACCGGCTACACCACGACAGCGCCTGACCAAGTGCACTGCAAGGTTTTAGTGGCGCCGATTGTGATATATTGAGCATAGAATGTCAAGGAAGTAATGTAAACACGGCGCGGTGTAGAGAAAGAGAGGAAGAGAAATCGCGCTCGCCGAGTGGAAGAGCGTTTGCTGTTCCTATGAGGGCTCATAGCCCCACTTGTACGGATTCTACGCGAAATGCTAATTATTATTTGCATATTTATCTTGCCTAAGGCTCGTTAGGCATGTCATTTGTTTTATAACTCTCTAACTTTCTAACGATCAGATTTAATGAACATAGGTAAAAACCATTTGCTTCCTTCTTGGATGAAGGAAGCGGCGATTCCGTGAATAGTTTCGCACGTCATCCGTTCTCGGCGACAAAGTCGCTGTATTATCTTCTGGCTTTCCTTGAATAAATACAGAATTAACGAGAAAAAAGTACGAACAGTTCCTCGAAATAACAAGAAAGGTGAGGATGAAAGCAGGCAAGTGGGTCGATGTGCGCTCTCAGGAACAGCCAAACGCTCTCTCGTTAACTCGAAAATATGCCATGATCGGCGCCACTGTGAAAACTTGCACTGCACTTGGCCTCGCGTTCCCGCGCTGTACCTCACACTGAGAGCGATACTATATTTCCTATTTCTAGCGGTTTAAAAACGTACGTGGAAGCTTCATTTCAAGTGATGAAGTGTTTGGTTCAGGAACGAACTCTTCTCGCACATGTACTAGTTACATTAGCAAGCCGCTTTTATAGCATGAGCGACATGCCGACGCTAGAATTCGATAGCGCGCTCGTTTTCACGATATTGCCGCCAACCGACAACACGACCTTCGAAACAAGCAATGTCTTGCAAGGCCTTGGAAAAGCATCACAAATCCGTCTTAAGTTTCCTGATTTGCGCTTGAGGACGAACAGCGGTCGAAGTGCCCTACGCCCAAGTACGCAGCGCACTACATGAAACACCTGCTACTACCTGTACTACAAGCCGACGCAAGGAAAAGAAATACGGCATGTGAGGCCCACACCCACATCATCCCAAAGAAGAAACTGTAAGGGTGCTTACCCTGCTACGGTAAACATCGGCCGCCGATGCCACACTGTGGTTCGGAGGAAAGCAACTGCACCTGCCACACAAAGAAAAGAATGAAAGCCACTATTTGTACAGGCGCGAGCAAAAGTATACGGACCCCGCGAGCGCGTGCCAAACTGGCTTTCCGCTCCCCCTAGCGGAACGCCGCCTAAAGGTCACCGGAGAGTTCCCCCGGAAATTAGTCTACTCGCTACCCGCTAGCATGTAAATTTTTCAGTGCCGTGTACCGCATTGTTTGCTGTTTCCACGCCCAGCGCTCGTCAGCGGTAAGAACGCCACATATCTGCCTTGATAGCGGTGTCACAGCCATCACGGCCTGCATCGACCGGTGTGCCGATGAAGAGATATCAGTTTCGGGAAGCGCTATCGTTATATGAACCCGTGGATTCGGATACCGAAGAGCGCTTAACGTTAGAAAGAGAAAAGGGGAAAATTCTTGTTCACAGTTGGAAAAACAGACAGGCCCTAGATTTAAGGAGTGATGCTTCTTGCACGTAGCGCTGCTGTCGATCGCAGCTGACGTGACGGAAGTGTCGCGAATAGCCTTCGAGCCACGCGATGCCGTGGTCCGTATACTTTTGCTCGCGCCTGTACGTGTCGACAAGGGAAAAACAGGCCGTCGACAGCACACACGAACCGCCCTCCAGTAGCTCTCTGCATTGCTTTCCCGGAGGCGCTTGCGGCGGCGCCACCGGAGGCTTTGGTGAAATGTTCAGGAACGCTCCAGTTCTTTCGGTATAGGAGGAGGCGGAATAACTGATTATTGTAAGAAACACCGGGGTGGGCGGCACTGTTCGTCTAGAAACGCGGTGGCTGATGCAACGGCCCACGCCCGTTCGACCAGACTTTGCTGCTCGTGAAATTGCAGTGAATGCACAGTCAACTACAAAAACATTCCGGGCCACGCGAGCACGTGCCAACCAGGTTTTCCACGCCACCTAACCGTACGCTACCTAGCGATGACCGCTGCCAGAAATGAGTCTTCCTGCTACTCACTATCAAGAAAATTTTTAGGGGCGAAGCTCCTTAAGGCGTGCGTCGTTCGTCACCTGAATGTATGTATGTAGTAACCACCGCTTGCCCTCAGCCCACTACTGCATAAATGCAGGTATGCGCCACAGAAGAAGAAAAGAATGTGTGTCCAGGCTGCTACCTGGCCAAACGCATCATCATCATCATCATCATCAGCTACCTCTTTGCTGAAGCCATGCACTACCAAGGAGGATTAAAAAATGCTGGAGTGGCAACGCCTGCTGAACCTTACCGCAGTGGGTGAAGCCGGCGTTTGCCTCTGGTCCAGCCCTAAAAGCTTGCCAAAGTCTCCAGAAACCAGTATCAGTTCAAGCGCTCTTGATCTGCTAATGTATTTTATAGAGTACTTGTAATATAAAGCGTGTTGTTTTCGATTAATAAACTACCATTGACCGAGCATCAAGGCCACGATGTGGCACACAAATCTTTGCGACGTTCAAGTTTCACCCAAAAACGCGTTGCACAAACAAGCACACCAAGCATTGTCTGTCTAGCAAAGATGACCACTTTAAAGGTGCTAAGAAGCGTGAGGAAAGCACTTTTTCTTTTGTGCTATCTGGATGCTGTTAATCGATGCCTCTGGTAAGATGGCGGCCTCCGGCTTCACATTTAGGAAAAAATCTCCACTCCAGGATTTATTTTTTTATCCTCCTTGTGCACTACGCCACGAAGCGCACATGGAAACATGCACCACGATGACACTAAATATCCAACATTAACGAAAGGCTGCCCGTTTCTAACGATGATGATGATAATGATGCGTTTGTGCTAGCGCGTTATGGCGCGTGTAAGAAGCTGGTGTAAGACGCTGTGGCCTCTCCGCCTTATACTCTTTCAGTAGCAACGCCTCCTGGACAAAAATAAAGTTCTGTGCCTGCCTGCCTGCCTCCTGGAAATACATGCCTGGAATGTCGCCATTTTCCCATAGGGAGCTCCCTGCCGCTTGTTTCGACCAGGCGCCGTGCCAGAGCGCTCGCCTCCGGACCGCTTGGTCACCTGACATCACAGGCGTAGCCAATCGCGTAGCCGGGAGCAGCCGGCCTGAGCGCTGTCGGGGCCGTCGGCGAGAGCATGCGGCGGTAGTTTGATAGCAGACGACGCCTCCTTGAAACGCGTTGAAACCTACCTGCTCTCTGCAGCAAAATGTTCTACTAAAAGAAACCGACCAGCGACAAAATACCCAGTAAGGTTACTCGCATCATGTAATTATTCAGGCACATAATCACAGTAGCATTTTTCTTTTTTTGCACGCGTAACAACACGCCTATGACCACTCGTGGAAAATTCGTCATCTCTTGGCGAACCAAAGGCACTAAGAACGCGCCTGTTTCGACGTCGCCCCTACGTATCGATGCTGTCGCAGACGTTTCGTTTACCTAACTTAACACACACCTAAGGTGGCGTGGAATATTTGGCATATGTATGTTTTCTAACAGTTAAATAAGCGTTTCAGTAGGTTTATTGCTAACGTTGAATTGTGCTGGCGAAGTCCCTCCCGAAATGGACTTTGTCCACCCCCCCAAAATCCGCCTCTTAAAGCCGGAACTGGAAGAATGCGACATATGGAGCTTCCCACACAATGGGATAAGCAGGAACTTTTGAAAAACATGCCGGAGTAGCCTAGCTAAGGAAGGTGAGCTCACAGTACTCGTCTAGTGACAGTATAAATAGCCTGGATAAATTATGAGCTACATTTGCTTCCGGTAGAAAGGGACTCACCTATTTGTGTGTAAGCGTGCGTGTGTTTTGTGCCGCTCTGTATACTAACGTGCCAGGAATTATGTGAACTGGCACACCTCAGCGTGGCTTTGGATTCCCCTTTTCGGCGTCGGACGTCACCTCCATGAATGCGCTGACGTGCACGGCTTCTTTCAGCTTCAGTAGTTCCTGTTTGTAGGAATCTACTGTCCTGCTCAGTCTCTCGTTCTTTGCTTTCAGTGCCCGCTCTTTTTCACGCCATCGCTTGCGGTTGACGAAATAAGTCGACGGGTAGAGCCTGTACGGTGTCTGTGTCTTCATCGAACGTTTGGCGTACACCATTCCCGTTCGTATTGCACTGAAGGTACCTGCACTCTCGTTTGTCAGGTCCGTCTGCATTTGTGCGAGATCGTCAGTCACCTCGCTTCCTTCTCGTTGCGACCGTCACTGTCTCGAGAGTTAGCTGGCCCTTCCATTGCGTGTTCAGGTTGTTCGTGTGATAACGAAGCGCTTGAGGACGTACGCTTGCGCTTTTGAGGTGAGCCTTTAGTGCTTTCACCTGGTTGTGGGAATGACGACACCAGTTCACCGATTGCCACTGACGTGCTTGCGGATACATCTGTTCGTGTCGTGCTGTCCGGTTCAGCAAGCCACGGAAACAGTTCGCCGTGTACTGTTGGCCCTGTAGTGCTCCTGGACACACTGGCACTCACGACGTTTCGCGCGGGGCCCGGCGTTGGTTCGCCGAACACGCACTTGGCACTACACCGGGCTTGAGTAAACGCCTGGTGAAGTCTCTTTTGAAGTCACTTGCATGGAAGTGCAGACAGCATACGACGCAGTGTCGCTTGATTGTTGCGCTGGGAAAGGCGCCTAATATTGCGTGCAGCCACTTCTCACGCAAGGAGATCTCCGCTGGCACTTCGTGAAAAGACACAGCCGGTTGCTTCCGTCGGCAACTCGATGAGCAGCCCGGCACACAACAGCAACGCCTACATTGCCGCTCAAATGAAATGGAGACTGGCTCCGCAAAGACAGACGGCGAAAAACATCACGCAAACCAACGTAGATCTGCTGCGTTAAGCAGACAGAATTACCGACATTCGGGTGAACCTTTATTTGCTGTTAAAAAAATGACCTTCAAGAAAGTGGATTTTATTTCATATGGCAATTTGTTACCTCGCAACAGCGATAAAAAGAAAACGTCTGCACATAGCAGCGGCGACAACGCGCGGTTGGCGCGGTCGGCAAAGTGTCGTCTGCTCGCGAGAAGCAGCCGCTCGGCTCCCGGCGGCCGCGTGTCGGCGTGTTTACAAGGAGCAACCACCAGAGGCGCTTGCCTCCGTACCGGTGGGGGAGGGTAAAATCAGAGGGTAGGGCAGCGCGTTTGCGGCTCACGTTCCAGGCATTGTTTTTCTAGGAGGCGTTGTCAGTTCATGTGATGGCGTCGGCAAACGCGGTGCGCGTTTCGAACGCTCGGATCTCGCGTTTAAGGGGACGCTAGCACAAACGCGTTAGAAACGTGCAGTACACTCTAGTAAGGGGGAGAGGTCACAGCGTCTTACGCAGCCGCTTACACAGGCCGGAACGCGCACCGCGTTTGCCGACGCCATCACATGACTACAGAAAGAGTATAAGGCGTAGATGCCACAGTGCCTTACACCACCTTCTTACACGCACCATAACGCGCTAGCACAAACGCATCATCATCATCATCATCATCATCGTCGTCGTCGTCGTCGTCGTTAGAAACGGGCAGTCTTTCGTTAGAAACGGGCAGTCTAACACACTGATCTCTACGATTCTCCGACACCGGCCCCTAAAATTTTGCAATTTGCCGAGGGACGCCGCAGGTCTGAATTCTATAGCTTAACTGCAAATGCTTAAAAGGCGGTCACAGAGCGATGAGCGCCGTTTGTCATGCGCGACCGGCGGCTTCTTTGCAAGTTTTCAATTTCATTGGTACGTCTCACAAGTACGATTAAATGGTCTTGGCACAATGGCGAGTTCCAGGGAGACAAGAAACGTCGTGTGACATTTGAAAAGGTAGCTTCAAAGAGCTAGAAAGCGAGTTCTTAATGTTACACAATTCTATTCTTTATATACGCGGCAAAATTTTGGTACATATGCTCCAGGTATAACTCTAATGGTTTTCAGTATTACTCTGATGGGATATAATCGGGTTCTGTACCGTCACTGGGTGGCTATTATGATTTAAAACAGACAACTTTGCCCTCGAGAAATGAGCATTGCTTTTTTTGACATTAAATGCTATGAGTACCCTAAGGTTTCCTGGGAAGAAGGTACGAGGTGCTTAATTATCACACGTCAGTGATAACTGCACATGTTCATTTGTCATGCCTTTGAGGTGTTTTTTTTCCACCACTACAACATTTTGGTGTATTGTACAATAAGTGATGCGGCTTTATGGATCTGAAAAGTTTCTAACAACGCACTTCGAGATCTGTAATTCATATACGTTTTTACGAGAGGAGGCAAGCGAGGTAACAAAAGCGGGAATATAAAGAACAAAGGGGGAATTCACCCAATAAAATTTTATTTGCACATTTGTACTAACATTTAGGTAAATAACTTTTCACCGCTGCTGTTAGAGGGGATAGAGGCGTTACCATTCCGATGTATTATATATCATTCAAGCACGAGTATGCTAATTATTTGCAAATGATGTGTTACGAGCCGGACGTAATGGGGCGGAGATCACTGTATCGATGTAAACGCTCGGTGAGTGCGATAGCTAAGCTTTATCGCAGTCCAGTTGTGATTGTCGCAAGTTCCTCTGTAGCATGTCTGCAGAGAAAAAAAATAAACAAGAGGTGCTACCATCTATAAGTTAATAAGTCCATTTTAATTTTTAATTGTTTAGAATGGAATAGGTAATTCATAGAGAAGCTTCAGTATTTTTGGTTGAACTCTAATTATGTGAGGCGAAATGAGGCAGTTTTAGTAGTGCTTTATATAGTAGTTCTTTATTAAAACAACGCGGAAGCCCTAAACGGTGGCATGACTGCGAGTGACATAACAAAGCCGTTGATGTTTAATTGGGCACCCTGTGCAGTCTCTACAACCTGCCGGCCGCCTGATTTGACGATTTCCGTCTTATGGCGAGGACAGGAACGAGACCTCTTGAAGTAGTGCGCGTATTTCGCCTTTAACAGCGGTGGGTGCAACTCCGCATATCAAATGCAAATGTGCGTCGTGCCTCACGTGTTACACCAAGCTGCTTGAAAAGCGGGTTTGACATTTTTACAGGTTTCGGCAATGATGAACCAGCTCATATTTGGCTTCATTTTACGCCTTGTTGAGGACATAGCCATGTAAACAGTCGCAACGGAGAAAAGGGTGGGCTAAGGTGGAACAGATGACGGGGGCGGCAAAAGCGCACTACGCGGCGCTATTTTTCCCGAGGACGCTTAAGCAGGAGCGCCAAACATGATTCCATTTCCCAAGGAAACGGTGGCGAACATGATGCTACCGATAAACAACAAGAGATCAATAATTCTAAATGGAACCTCTTCATTTGAGTGGTTTCTGCCGGCCACGCCTTCTTTGGAAAATGGAAAGCGCTTCGGAATGAACATAGAACTGCTGGCCGCGTCTCCCCTATTTTATATTGCATAGCGGCTCAGGGGCTAGGATTGTTGACACCCGTTTCCTTCTGTCGCATGATCACGACTCCTGCTGATACCCGCAACGCCCAAACGAGGGCGCCACCGCCTCGCCGCGCACGTGATTTCTCCTCTCGTGGCACTTCTCAGGCAAAAAAAGATATCTCTGGGATGCCCGTGCTGTGCAGTTTATCAAGTTTCACACCAGCCGAGCTGCTGAGCTGTCCTGTCTCTCACACACTGGCGGTGGTGGCGGTCCCTCTCCTGCATTGTGCTCCTCTCGCGGTGGCTACTCACGGCGTGTGCTACGTCAGTTCCATTTCAGTCAAGTGGGGCGTGAGAATTGAAGTTGTGGGGCCCTCAGCGTTTTGGTATATCGACCTTGGTTGCACTTCAGGCTTCGTGCATGCCGAGTGCGCCGACGTCGTCGTATAAGAAAGCAGCCTAGATGATTTTTCCCTCTGGTCGTGAGTCACTCGTGCCAATATGCTTTCCCTCGCGAGTGCATAACTTCTTCAGTGTGCCGTATTTCTGTATTCAACCTAAAACTGTACTACTGTTGGGATAGCGATTAGACCGATATTTATACCGGGTGTTGAGTGTCTGCGTCGCTGTCATGTACCGTGTATTTTCACGTGGTCGTTATAATGAGCAGCACAGTGGGGATGGATTTGGAAAAGGATTACCTTTAGTTACTTACGTTTTTGTTGCGGGAAAACGCTACAGTAACGAAACACCGCATTACCGCTATCATGTTCTCACGATGTGGTGCCGAGCACCCTGGAATAATGTTACGTTTCGCAGATTATGCTGAATTTCTACGCATTCAATCAGTATTTGCCAGTAACAGGTTTATTCACACAAAGGAAGCATTGCTTAGCTATCGTGTTGTTCATTGCTTCGTTGATTGACTGTCGAACAGGACACCTCACGATGTTTTGAGCAAGCAAGTTACCTGATTTCGTCCCACGACGTTGTAGTTATATTGAGTACAGTCGCAATGTAACATATATCCTCTCGAATGTGAGAGTCGTAGGTCCAACACCTACAGAAGACAGATGTGCTTTTCGACCACTTTACTTCCTTCCATTTGGCGTCATAATTTCTACATTATGGACAAAACATTTACGCAAAATTTGCCATGTGCTTACTTTTGCGTCATTTTCCGTTGGATTGTTTAGCTCATGTCTAACAGACACACTGGACCTTGGATTATTAACTCTTCATTTCCTCCGCAATTATGGCGAAACACAAAACAAATTCACGACTTCCACTGCTTGGGTTTCCTCATCGACGCACTCCCTCTAGCACCTCTATTTTCTGCATATATACCAGGCCCGCAGAAAACCGTCAGAACACATCACATGCAGGGAATAATCAAGATATGATTCACTTGCGCAAAGCCGTCATCTGCATGTCATACGGCTCCACAGTGCTAATCGCTTTGATTTCAAGCTTTTTCGATTGATCGCGACGGCGTTCGCCATAATTTCTTGTGCCGTGATGTAATATTGCATTTCTAGCAAAAATTGGGCAGGCGCCCGAATTCTGAGAATCTGCCTGCTTTTCTTCACGTTGTAACTGGAAGCTAGAAGAAACCATATGTTTATTTATTCTTAAGCCACGAAAATATATGGTCTCATCAAATTTTTATGTCTATTTTGGTTATTCCTTGATGTAAGTATGATGTTATTCAGAAATCATCTGTGGTGCACACTTTAGTGAATCTGGCCGTGCACGACTGCTATCTTATCCGACACGCGATGTTATCATCGTTCATCATGACATGACATGTCAAAATCCATCATTCAGGCCTTAACATCCCAATATCGGAGTGTAAACAGTGAAAGACAGGACCAGGAATCCACCCAGACAATAGATAGATAGATAGATAGATAGATAGATAGATAGATAGATAGATAGATAGATAGATAGATAGATAGATAGATAGAAATTGCAGAAAGGGTCAGTCTTCTGTGAGATGGCGTCCAGGCCGCGTAGGCCCACGTGCCACGAGACGCCCTCTGTAGTACGTGGAGACACAGGCGAATGATACATAGACAAACAGGAAGAGTCAAATCATTGTTAGATCTCTCATAAATGCTTCTCATAAAAAATAAAGGGACCAAGCGCGGTAAGTTGAAGTTTACCTTATTTTCACCGCATGTCATTCCATCTAATAGGTCGTGCGTTCGAACTGTATTGTAGTCCAGTTGGTCATAGTGTTCATTTATAGATTCTGTAGTACTTGAGTAGTCGTCGTCATCGTAGTCATAATAATCGGTATTTGTTTCATTCCAGCCACACTTAACTTGACATTCCAGCGCATCCTTTAAGTGAAGAAATAGAATTTGGAACAATGTAGGACACAGTGCGGAAAAAATTAACTGTGTCCAGCTCGTTTGCTCATGACAAAAACAAACAAGCAAGTGAGAAGCCGTATGTAAATACGGGAAATTAGGAAATTATACAAACATTGTTGTTGTTTTTTGTGGGGTTTGACGTCCCAAAACCAGTTCTGATTATGAGAGACGCCGTAGTGGAGGGCTCCAGAAATTTCGACCACCTGGGTTTCTTTAACGTGCACTGACATCGGACAGCACACGGGCCTCAACATTTCGCCTCCATCGAAATGCAGCCGCCGCGGCCGGGATTCGATCCCGCGACCCTCGGATCAGCAGCCGAGTACCTTAGCCACTAGACCACCGTGGCGGGGCATTATACAAACATTACCCAGGGCCAGTGCGCTTGCTCATACTGGCTGTATTATGCGTGCATCTAGGGGACATTTTATGCGGTAATGATCGCACGGAGATAATGCATTACGTATGCTTCGAGTTTCTTTAATTTCCGGGTACATACGTGGCATCTTCGTTCTCTCAGTGGTGAAAACTTGCGAAACAGTTGGCATTAGTAAATGGAAAATTGAATGGTGTTGTCATATCTCTATAGTCAGGTGCTCCCTAATAAAGTTTAAGCGCAGCCCTCAGTCATGGCATTCCAGGCAACAAAATTTGCGCGAAAGGTCTGTTCGGTTATGT
This sequence comes from Hyalomma asiaticum, assembly GCA_013339685.2. Lineage (NCBI taxonomy): Eukaryota > Metazoa > Arthropoda > Arachnida > Ixodida > Ixodidae > Hyalomma > Hyalomma asiaticum. The sequence continues at coordinate 30,984,736 of CM023488.1, read as the reverse complement.
TCGCCTGTTTTCGTAGCGCCAATAATGACATAATTGTCGTTACAGTTTTGCGTGCAAGGACCAGGCAATAATCCTGAGAGGTGCCATAGGGGTGGGCTCCGGAAATTCGGACCGCCAGGGGCTCTTCAACGGACACTGACATCGCTCAGTACATTGGCCGCTAGTATTTCGCCTCCATCGGAACGCGGTGCCAGGGCAGAATACAATCCCACGATCCTTGTGTCAGCAGTAAAGTGTGATAACCCCTGGACCAAGACCAAGTCTCAAGCAGTTTGCGAGTTTATTATAAATTCAATTCCGTTGATAACCACACTGGTACATTAGGCTAGCTTTGCCGTCTCCGTCATGATCTGTACATGTGCCTACGTATGTACCGAAATTGGGAAGAGGGGATATAAAATAATTTTCATGGGGCTCTCAGGTGGTATTTAAACACTGACATCTCGCTGCGCAGACATATGCGTCAGCCCACTCGCTCCAGAAGCACCCTGCATATAAAACGACAGAAAGCTCAGGTAGTTGGCAAGGGTTCATAATGCCAAATAAAGGCGCGCAAGACGCGTGCAGATGGGAAGAAGACTAGACAGCACGAACGCCGACCATCAACTAAAGAAGAGCAGTAAGGTGAAAAAGAAAGAGGACATGCAACTTAACTGTACATACTTAATAGCGTCATCTGTCAAACGGGTACTCGTGCACATCTACGCGAGAGACAACTGTTAATACCATGTGTCTTCTCTCGTTACGCTAACCGGCGGCTATCAATACATGCCAATTCTTTCTGGGCCTTCTGTTTCTACAAGAAAATTAGACAAAAAAATTACAGCATATCCACGGAGTGAATGATGATGAGTGGGCGAAGCTCGGGAGGTTCATCGTAGATCGTGCCGAGTTCCGGATTAATTTACTTAACGCGCACGCTACCAATCCTTATGGTTCAACTACGCACAAGTGAAATCTCCCACCGGCACTTCATTGCAAGTCAAGATCCAGTGCCTATATGTATATATATATATATATATATATATATATGGGTGGCTGGTGAATGGTTCTCCAGCGCGAGCAGTCGGTATTTCTCAATCAAGAAACTCACTAGAAGACACTGCCTGCGCCAACGGTGTCTCTCGCGGGTGAGGGCCGGTTCTCCTTCTTTGCGAGCTGGTAGAGCGCTCATATAAGAAAGAGGGTATCCATAGTCAACGCGCGCCTTTCGCTCTCTCTGTCTCTCTCTCTCTCACAAGACAGCGGATGGAAGAGTGAGAGAGCTCGCGCGCCGGGAGGCACGCGCCGAGGGCGCGCCTCCCACACGCGCCCTCCTAGTAGCGCGTTCCTAGTAGGTAACGCGCTACTACAACAGACGGACAGACCCAAACCTTAAGAAGCTTCGCCCGTAAAATGCAACGAAATGTCCCCGCTTTCTTGTCTCCTTCGTTGGTGCACGAAGTGAATGGGCAACACTGGTTTCCTTTGGCAGACAAGAAATTCTTACACCATTAAAGAAAATTGAAAACTCCAGTCGTGTTGCTCACTAAAATACCCGTGGCACAATGTTCCGCACTTGCCGAGGAAGTGCGTTAGCGATGGTCATGCCTATGACTGCATTGCAGTTCGAAGACACCGCTCGGTGCCTTTGCTGAGGGTGAGTTCCGGCAGGGCGTAGGCGAAGTAGCTAGCAGACACACAAGCTTTCGAAAATATATAGAATGGCGTGTACTGCTAGCCTCGGCTAATTGGCCACCTAAACACCAGGAGCAATGACCAGCACATTGCGTTCGTACCTGTGCTTGCCACACTCCCAGCATCGAAATATGTGAGAAGGGCATTTTTGCCAGGCCGAGCTCAGAACAGCAGCCAGTGCAGTCCTGGACAAAGCAGCCAACCTTACCACTTCGTGCCTTTCCTAATTATTGGAAAGCTTCCACCAATTTCCTCACTCACTACTTCGACCAATCGAATGGCAGAAGCATGGCGCCTCTATTCTCAGCCTCAGCATAATCGTCAGCAGGAATAATGTCTCTTCGTACAAGCTAGTGTTCTTCGACCGGAAGGAATGTCGAGAAGCCCCTTCTCGCGTGATTGTTGTTTTTGAGCTGTGGAGCCGAGTAAGCACAATACGGTTGCATTTTGTTGACACCTTTCTCTCAGGGGTCACAGCCGTGGGCTAAGCGCGTGCTAGCCTGTTAGCCGTCTCTGCTATGCTCACTTACGGAGCATGAATATCACAGCGCGAACACACACACTGAGGCAGAGTAAAAAATTACACGCACAACAGCAAGCCGCATCGACATCCTCCTAGTGGCGATCTTGCAGCACACGGCCGCCTCGTCACTATTCCATAGAGGTCAGCGCCGCAACTACGGGCGCTATTCGAAGGTGTCCATTAGCGTTACGATAGTTTCACGGCGAGTAAAATCTCTCCAAAGTCATGGCACTGTTTAAACAAGTTATAGGGTACGTTACATTCCAAGAGTATAGAAAGCCGCACTGCGATAATTCAGGGTTTTCTTTAATCTTATTTGTTTTTGCTTGTCGATGTCTTCGTACAGTATTGCCGCGTATGGTAACCAAGGCAAGCAAATCTGTCAATCATTCTCTCATCAATCAATAAACTAATATCTTCTTCAGAGAGTAGGCATACGGGAATAAGAGCTCGAGCGTCTTGACGAGGTCCCGACCCCGTTACAAGTTGCATGGCAGACAGCCAAACAACCGCAGTACCAATATGTCAACAATTAATGCGTTGTATGGAATACACAAAAATATTAACAAGCTGATCAACAATGCAGAAAAATCCGTAGTCTCAAATTAAGATCAAAAGCAGCGATCAAAAGAACAGAGGCAAACAAATCCTGAGGGATGTGTCATTTCTGGAAATCAATAAATATGCGAGGTGCTTAATAATAAAATCCTGATTCACGGAAGATGAAGATGCGCTCAGTTTAATCAGTTGAGTGCGGCTGATTGCCCGTAGAACAGAGATTGTTCACCTGGAAAGCAAACTTGCCTTAGAAGCATCGACATATCTATCGCCCTTAACTAGCAGGCCCAGCCGACACCACAATGAAAACGCCCTAACCCCATACTTTGCTCGAACAGACATGTTTAAGCTGGCTTATTTCCCGAGAACAATCAATGAACGGAACTGCCTTACCAAAAAAAGTGATCATTATGTCATGTAAACCTTCCCTAGTCTGTATGTTTGTGGTACGTTGCTGTTTCTTTGTGTTATCCTTGTGTTATTACTGACCACTATGTATGGACCACGCTTCCGCAGTAATGTATAAATAAGTAAAATAAATACTTCTAGGGTCAACATTTATTCGGACGTGATTACATGAACACTTGCGTTGGCTTTTGACTTATAAAGAATGCCAGAAAAGAGCCTTCTGCAGAGTTTGCCTGCTTTTCGGAGATGTAAATGCGAAAGGCTTTCATCCGAAGCTCGTTGCCCTTGTAAGCACGCCGGCGTAACTGCACTGCACGCTTCACGCGTTCTGATGCCACACCGGAACGAAGTAATGCAACGCTGCACCACTCTTGACAACGAGCTCCCTCTGAGCACTTCAAGGACGACGTCTATATCAGCATTCTTAATCGTGAAATTGTGTTCTTGTGAGAAAAAATTACCGACACGATGATCTCGTGGCTATGATACTCAGATGCTAATCTGAAGGTCGCGGCATCGAATGCCGCCGATGGCGGCTGCATTTCGAAGGAGGCGAAATGTGGAGGCCCTAGAACTGCGCCACGTCATTGCACGTTAAAGAGCAACAGAGAGTGAAAACAACCGTAGCCACTGAATACGGCGTCTCCCATAATCATTCCGTGGCTTTCAGGCGCAAAATCCATAAATCAATCAATTATCAGAAAATAATTGTTAATTGTGAATGAACTGTACGCAGTCCCCTGCAAATTGGCATTTTAAGAAGGCATAGTAGTGAAAAAAGAAATACCTGGCATTACTGTAAGGTTGTTGTGGTTCAGGCTCTCTTCATTTTTTACGAACTTGATATACTAGCATTGGAAAAGTCTTTTACTTACGCCACAGCACTGTGAGTACGTCAGCAAGAATTTCCAACTGTCGTTAGCTATCGCTTGTACACGAAGTGAACGTGAAAACCTTCAAATGTACCTTGCACACATTATCCACTACCTTATCTATTTTTACCCATCGTCATCAACCTCGATGCTCATTAGGTCATCTGAACCCATTGTGATGCAATATAAGTTACCTTAACCCGAGTTGGCGCAGCCTACCCGAGCAATATCTTCGGTTCGATTCCTATCAAGGTTTTTGGTTGCGGTGTATGAACATGGTGGTTTCAGGTGCCATCGGCTATTTAACCCATCTGGTGCACTAGTAACTGATTATTTGCCCTTGCTAACCACTAGTATTCTCATATACAAGGCTGGCATGCCTTTTCTTGGATCACGTGATATTTTCGTACCACAATTAGTGCCGTAACCTTTCCATAGGCGTATAGGTCGGTGAATGACAATTTTTAAACGGAGATCATTTTTATGAGAATTTCGCCTTATAACAATAATCTCTGGGATGTCATCCCACTTACCTCGGAGATCGGTATTGTCTGTACGTTTGGATGCATCAACGTACAAAACTTTTCAAGAGTCATATTCTCCCCAGGATCAAGATCGTTTGTGATGCTGGCAGCTGTATTGACGTGTAAGCATGACTCTGGTAGTGTACTGCAGAAAAAGAAAGGCACAGTGTCCGCGAAATCGGCCATATAGGCTGAGGCGCCTCGTCATTGAACTTTCAGGGTAGTAGCACACCTTTTACAGCTAAAACTGTATATTTCTAGGCGGAAGGAGAGTGCACTTGTCTCATATTTCTAGAAACCTCTCCTTTGGCTAAGGGGCCAGTTACGTCGTTCTCTAAATTTCACCCAAGCGCGAGCGCCATTGGCAAAGCCGAGAAGATAACATCGCGCAGAAAAGCATAAGCGAGGTTCACAGGACCAGTGAAGCAAGCTGTGGGACGCGCACAGCTGCTCCCGACTTGGACCGCGTTTTCCCGCTCTCGCGCAGAATGCGCCTCGTGTCTGTGGCCATAGCGGCGGCTCGGCCTTTTGTAAAGCAGAGACCTGTCTGGCAAATTACACAGCTCACTGTAGACGACCATGCCTAGACCATGCAACGACATCAGTAGAACAGCGTGAATAGAATGCACGACGAAAAGAACAAAACCGACTTGCTCGGCAACATCATTAGCAAAATGCAGCAGCTCTCTCCCTAGATGCCGAGTGTATGCGTACCGTTAAAATGCATGAGAAATTCAAGCAACGCCGCAGTGCGTAATCGTTGTGCGTGTGGTTTCCAGCTTCGCTGTCTAACCACCTTAGGACCGGTCACTGGAGATACATCATTGAGAAAGGCTTCAATACACCGTCGGGATTAACCCACTGCTGCACACCGTGGTCGCATGTTTTAGCTTCGCTGGTTGCCCACGGAGTGCTTTGGCGGTGAATATTTTTACACATTAATACGTGCAAGGTTGAAATGAAGGAGCTTCGGCGAGAAAAATCATGTTTGTGCGGCACGGCCGCCTAACAGTATACTGTCTGTTAGCGATGCAGGTATATGCTATACTGATGTTATTTTTCGCCGCGAAGTTACCCTTTCAATTAAAAATGAATTTACAAGATTGCGTGTATTATTGAATGGATGTATTCGGGCCCACTTTTTTGTGAGTGTCCGCGAAATCACCTAAACCTAGCTGAGTGTGTTTAGGTGATTTTGCGCAAATTTGACCCGTAGCTCTTCTAGATAGGAAATTTTGCAGACGGGCATGATAGATCTGCATTAGAAGTTTAAATTACGACAAGTTTATAGATGCGAGTGTTGTTACAGATCGATGCAGCTGAATGTAGGGTATTTAAAACCGCCCCAGACTGCGCAGCCAGCACGCAACGACTGCCGTGACTGAATTTCCCCCTCCAACGTCATGAACACCGGTGAAAGCGTTTAAGGGCAGCCAGCTGCATCGTCACGCCCCCTGGTGGTGCACACTGGCTTGGCCAGCGCCCTAGAGTCCTTGGCAGAGCTGTCGCTCGCGCTGATATTGTAGCTAACCGAATTCAGGCGGAAAAGAAGTGGTTAGGACAATGGCGCCACAAACATTCCATTAGCTACCTCGGCGCAGTGTAGTTCGCTTCACTTATGGTGTGAATGATCAGATGATATATCTGCCATGGTGGCTTAGGCACTGTCTATTGGCTTGCGAATATCGTGGTTGCATGACCAAATCCCGGCAACAGCGGTGGCATTGCGATGGTGACGAAATCGATAAAACACGCACGTATATGCACAGAACGTGCATTGAGATATACCTTCAGTAACCAGAGGTGTTCAAGATTACTCCGGGGCAGGCAACTTGTAAGGACTTTTTTCAGCTGCTTCTATTCAGGGCTGCATCATGTAGGTTTCACGATTGAAGCAGTGATCCTTGTGCATGGAGCATGAATTCTGTCTATCTATCTATCTATCTATCTACTATCTATCTATCTATCTATCTATCTATCTATCTATCTACATTTTGGTTGCCCGCACACCCAGATGGACAAGGTGCAACAAATAAGTCCTGACATAACTAACACAACATCATCGTCGTGCATTTTACTATTAACAACAGTAGAATCACTTGTGGGAAGGCCCCGTTCCTCGGCTCTGTGTATGCAGATATTCCCTGCACGCGAAGAGACCTTAAGGTTGACAGTATTTGTGTCATGCAAGGAAAAACAAATAGGGAAATGACAGTTTTATGGCAGCGTGCTTTACGTGGCCTAAATAATCCACAGTTTCGCTGGAATGGCGACGAAAGCATCGCAACAGCAACACTCTGGTACACTATATGTCTACATGAAGTAAAAGAGTTTTGTGGATGTGTGCTTTTGCACTGTGGCTTCGCATTCCTCACGCGAAGCAGCGACTTGAGAACATCCGCACTTGCGCACCTTTTGGGCACGCATAAAAAACGGCCTTTGTGGTGATCGCATAACAGCTTACGCTGTAAAAATTGCAGTGCGTAATAACCTGCAGTTCGTTCCATCACCCATCACCGCAAACGAAGCGGTGAAAACGTGGCGCCGGCTCTTTAGCAATGTGTAGACCACCCTGCGACGCAGTAGAGCCCACGGACGCTGGGACTCTGACAGAGCTGAACGTGGCGTCTGGAAATTTTGTGGAGAGCGTGTGCAATGTGTAGAGCTTCTCCGCAGATAGGCCGGTGTGGAGCTTCCATTTCGCGTGTAGCTATGGATTGGTATGAACACACACCAGTCGATAACTATATATGACAGCTAGCTCCTGACAAGCAATATGCGGAAGAAAGAAAACCGTTCTAGACTCGCAACTAATAAGGCACCCTAGGTACCAATATCGCCAGCCTGACTTTTGTCCACCATGGGAGGAACGCGTGTCTCAGCCTTCATCGTTCTCAAAACTGGAATCAGCTATGGGGACAGCCTGCACATCAGAATCGTGAGCATCCGAGGAAATAAAGCATGATCCATTGTGCAGCACACGTTTGACCAGTGGATGATTTTTTGATTAAATGTCAGATGAAAGCAAGAAATGGTAATTTTTAACAACTGGGCTGTTAGAGGTCGAACGCCATCCTTCCAGGTGGTCGTTTGTAGTTCGCAGAGGAGCTTTTGCACATAAGGTTAACCACACTGCTACATGATAGTACTTATTTGAAGGACAACACAGAAAGAGGCAAAGAAAGAAAGCAAGAAAATTAAATGAACTTAAGACTAATTACGCGAAAGGAACTCGCGCTTGCTATTGGGCCACTACAAATCTGTGACGGAGAAGGGGAGAAGGGAAAGCTCTTGGATATGATAGGGAGAGGTTTAGCGATCCACTACTCAAACTGCCGCATGAGAATTATTTCGCGAAGCACAATATAGAAAAAGATGAAGGAAGAAAGGAGGAAAGAATGGAGGTAATGTAAATAAATAAATGCATAAATACAAGTCTCTGGGTGTGCAGAAGGAACATGAGGTTGCCCTTCTCAAAGTTGAAGCGTCTTAATATTTGCTGCGTCAAATGATGTGAGGTTATTGGCCTATGATTGCTGTGCCTCTTTCGAAGTCCCTCTTTTCAGTATAATTTCATTATGTTGGTTTTATTGACCTCCCAGCGTAAGGGTAATTGTGCATTTTCCGTTCTTTTTATTTTCATTGTAATTAGGTGTCGCGTTACCAAATCAAATTTAATTTTATATCACAAATGTCCATGTATAAATGTTGTCTTGCTTCTTCGCATAAAAATCAGTTGAAGGTTTCTATTTGTGTTCATAGTTTGTCAGGGTCTCTTTTGTTACTAAGCGGCGCGCAAATAGCTATCAAAAAGCTTATTTACCAGAGAGCTGGATTTCATGGTTCTTATTAGATTAATCGAAGCATTACGCGTCATCTATATGGATCAGTTCATGTTATTACGTATATTTGTCTAATTCCAAGTACTTCTGTGATGTACAGCCTGTGCGCGAATTACTGATGCAAGCACTCCTTGAAGAATTCGACATATCTCGGAAACGCCTAAACATGTGCATTGTGTCTCTGACAATATTACAACTGCCGCCAAAATGGAGATTGTCGACACTGAAGGTGGTGCATTCCAATCTTATATGCTAAATTAAACATTGCGAGTATATTTTCATCATCTGAAATGCAAATGCGCTCGTGAGGGCACAAGTATACATGAGAACGGGTCGAGCTGCTTAGCAAATTATTTTCCTAGCTTTACTTGTAATTGCTGTTTGGTGCCTTGCCCGTAACTTGTGCCGGCAGTTCTATGATGTCATTGCTTAACGCTCTTCAGAATAGTGATCGTTGCTCTAGAAATAGCGTGTTTTTGGTTATTTGTATTTTGCAAATAAGTGAAATTGTTCGCCTGTATACATGTGTATTTGGGGACAGAATCAGGCATAATCTACATAAAAAAGATACATTTCGCTGCAGTAATATTTTCATACCTGACTAAATCTCGTATACGCTGCTTACAACATTCTGAGAGCTTAGTCTTGTTCTTCATGTCTCTGTGGACGGGAGACATCAAATTTGCATAAAGGCTGGAACAGTTCGCTGAAGTCGGACAGCCGTCGTGATCGCAGCCGAGTCTGAAAACGAAGTATGCGTGCTCTTTTAAGTGTGTGAATTCCAGTTGTGCAGAATTTGCACAATGTACAACGCGCGTCCACCAACTTCTGCATCATAAACTAAGCTTTTGAATAAAAAAAAATATCATGAACGTGACTTCATTTAACATTATTGATGATTTGTGTGGATGCTAACACAACGGGAATGGCCTTTTTTTCTATTGCTTAAAGCGCTGCTGAAAGATAGACAAATACTGGTGCAATATACCCCTATGGGAAATCATTAGGATTTTTTTAAAATAGAATGCTTGGATGCGTTAAAATCCACTCAATTTCTCGAAATAAGTTATGCCCAGCGATAATTTCGGCGAGGATGATATGAGCAACGGCTGTAATAGATAAGCTGAAAAATGTATTTTTAAGAAAAAGAACGCTTCGCTTTCATTCGACGATCATCGGTGTGCATCGTCTGTCGGGTATTCATGTTTTCGTGGCCTCTTAATGAGTTTTACTCGTTCTTTCTCTCTTCAGATGTTGGCTATCTACAGCAACAGATAAACTTATTTGACACGCCGATCTCGCAACCCACGCGTGACCCTTCCCTCCCCTCCGCCCTATACCTAGCAAAAGAAGTTAGACAATATATCATAAGAGAACGGGCTGCTGGGCTATTTGTTTTATGCTCTCGACGAGAAATGGTTATTGCAAATGAAAGGCGAGGGAGTGATGAACACAACGCACACAAGGCAAGCGCAGCACTCTCAACTAGTCCTTATTGTGGATCACTTTTATTAATATACACAATGCGCAAGCGCGCGGCATCTATCACAAGCCATGCAGGGTAATATGTCGTATCTAGAATTGCAAGTCATTGCCGGACAGTTCAACAGATGTATCACTCATGCAGGGACTAACGAAAGGGAAGGGGTCAAGGGCTCGTTCTTAATTTGTTAGAAACGACTTAATGCGCAAACAGACAATGAAGCTAGGAAAGCATAGGGGAAGTTACTTGTGGTATTGTAATTGTGGAGAAAGTAGAAAGGAATTAATGTGGACGAAAAGACAAACCTGCCTTCGGTGGCACCCAAACCCACGACCTTCGGATGTCGCGTCCGATACCGGCACTCTCTTTCTTTGAAAATGCGGTTTGCCTTCAAAATTTTTCTACACATGAAATTACCTTTCTAGCCGAGAAGTGATGTGCAGTGCCCTTGCGCACATTAGGCATATTGATGGTCAGCGCGAAACACGAGCACAAAAAGAAGGAAGGGACACGAACCACAGCGCTGTCTCACAACTATCTTTCATTTAGGAACACACACATATTTAACAGCACTGACCACACCCACGTGATCCCATGACGCAGATGGAAAAGTGTGCAACAGAACATGAATAACCTCGTTAGAACCAAAACAACATAAGCTACGTGATGTGATTCAAAAATGAAATTTCCCTGTCATGTACGGCTATCGATGGCATGCTGACGCAGCGGGAACCGTTTTTTGCTGATGTGGAAAGCTTCAACAATTTCTCTCACTGCCTGATCCCTGTGCTTAAACAGGCTTTTTGTATCAGTAAAAATAGGGATGCAATCACGGTTTGTACAGTGCCTAGCCATGTGCGAGTATTCATTCCCTTTCAGAGAGCGTTTGTTCTCAGCCAATCTTATGTCCAAACACTGCCTGTTTGGCCAATATACATATCACCACAAGAAAACGGCACCTGATAGACCAGACCTACTTTGCATGCACCGAACGAGGGCGTGTGTTTCTTTACCTTGCAACCTTTTTTACTTTAACTTACTCCTAATCTTTTTTGATCAAGTTTCCTTTCAATTATACCGCAAATCTTATTTAATATATTAGGGGCAGAAAAGATAACTCTGACATTGAACCTCCCTGCAACAATTTTTAGACCAGGAGATTTTAGACCCTGCATGACAGGGAAATTTCAATTTTGAATCAGTTCATCGCGTAGCTTATGTTGTTTTGGTTGTAACGAGGCTATCCATATTCTGTTGCACACTTTTCCATCTGCGTCATGGGATCACGTGGGTGTGGTCAGTGCTGTTAAAATATGCGTGTGTTCCTAAATAAAAGTTAGTTGTGAGACAGCGCTGTGGTTTGTGTCCCTTCCTTCTTTTTGTCCTCGTGTTTCGCGCTGACCATCAATATGCCTAATCAGAACCAACTCGCCCACATGAACATCCTTCTGCGCACTTTAGCTTTGCTGTGTATACCCGTGGATATGATTAATAAGGAACGTTAGGTGACAGTGCTCGATTGTCTTGTGTCCTGTGCGTTCTTCTCTATCTCGTGTTTTCATATTGCTAATCAGTTCTCTTGGTGAATAAGGTGATACCCGGTGGCTAACCTTTCTTCTTTTCAATGAGGAGCGTTCGCTGTCTCTCTTGCTGCTCCTATAAAGCACCATGCTATATCTGTGCCTTCATATTTCATGACTGCAAGGACCTCAGTCGCATTCGAATTACCATAATGAGCTTCCTGAGCACACTGCAGATCTTTAAATGAACCGTCAAGCGTGCTTACTGCCCCCAAATTTAAAACTGACGTGGATACCCACAGAATTCATCTTCTATGCACAAGGATCACTGCTTCAATCGTGAAACCTACATGATGCAGCCCTGAATGGAAACAGCTGACAAAGTCCTTACAAGTTCCCCGCATCGTTGAACGAGACCCACATCTGGCATCATTGCCTTTAGGCATCGACTAAGGCAAAGCAGCTACTTCTGACCCCCTCACCTCGGACGCGTTCCTCTGTTGGGTTTCTAATTCATGCGACAGGCTTTAACGCATTGCACCTTATTCAGAGTCGAGGCTCTCGAATCATTGAATAGGTTGCCAAGCTGACTCATTTGGTTTATATGATGTAGGCTGCCATGTTTAGGTAACTAATGGTTGCATGACCTACTTATTTTCCGCTTTTCTGTAGAATTTTCTCTAGAATTTGTCTTTTGGCAGGTTTTCTTACCTTATGACATATAAAAACACTATCGCGGGCTTTTTGAAAGACTGTGCGCACTGGTGACCTTCATAGCCATATATTGTAAAAAAAGAACCCAGTAAGCTTGCTCACACTACCCAGGAGAAACACCTCCAGCTTCCCTGTGTGCTATGTAAATATGGGGATGCTGATAGACTTATCTTCTGAAAATTTTCAAAATAGAAGCAATAAATTTTCCGCTTGCTTACAAATGTCCAATTTCATGCGCGAGTGGCACACGTCCACTGTACGTTTGAGGACGGTCTTCCCCAACGGCGACTTTCCTCCAAGTGCAGATCCCGTTCATTTTAGTCGCACCTGAAATTAAATTACATTCGCATTGCTTTCAGTATTCCACAAGGAATTATACTTGTGAGCAGGCATAGCCCCAAGACATTTCGTAACTTATCAGCAGCGCTAGGCAGAGAGGCTCAGAAAAGCATTCCGGGATACACATATCTAAATATACATGCGGTAAGCCTAAAATAGAGATATTGTGATACATTTATGTTAGACATTACGAGGATATTTCGGAGACATTTGCGAAAAGTTGATAAAGGCATCCCGTAATAAGGAAACAGGGATACAGATACAATAATACAAATACTTGTGTATTCCTTCTTTATCGGGGCATGCTCCTGGTCAGTAGAGAGATTCATTAAAACGCAGCATAATAAAAATGATCTGACATCGTACAGACCTTTCTAGTCAAGGATATTGCTCGAATCAGGAACGATCATCACTGAATATTAAACAAGTACGTTATCTTACCCAGCAGATTTTCTTTCCCGAGAAAGTTGTGGAGTCAATTACATTCAGGCCAAAGCTGCTCCAAAACCTAGACAGGTTCGGTTTGGCCTTAACACAAGGCTCGCAAACAACAGTCTCTCTACCGCTGCATAGGATCATATCTCCCTGTTATAAGGAATAAATTGCGCGTCGAATGCAGCTAAGTTCCGAAGCACAGAGAGATAACTCTTATCGTATTATCTACGCACCAAAACACTTCCATTCACAAGTGTGCCTTCTAATCATTACGAAACAGAAGGGTTCCTATCTTTAAATATCTAAATACGAGCGGCGCACCTTTGAGGGCTTAAGAAAAAATAAAACGCTTCCCGTTAAGCCTTCAAGTTAGTCAGCTTATCTCAGAAAAAAAAAGGAACTAGATACTTGCCCCCGAAGAGTATCGCGACTTCGTCGATACATCTTGAAGATATTTGTATAATTAAGTAAAGAGACTCTTCAAATGTATCATTATGACGAAATAGATATACTAAATGATATACTATATGAGATACTATCTCGATACTCTCGTATCGCGATAATGCCGAGCCGTGCTTATAAATGTATCACAGAGAAGAGCCTTTCAAAATGCGTACAGATAACACACGGATATGATTTAATAAACGCACACGAAAATTGGCAGGAGACAAATCTCTGACCTTGATGTACCGTATTAACACACGTGAAGAGCGCCAGCGCCTTGAACTTTTAAATGTTATGACGAATCTATACTTAATTTTTATTCATTATTTTCGCAAATTCATCGTTATAAAATACGCATTTTAGGAGGTAACACCACACACAGCTGTTAACACGTCTTCTTTCATTGGTGTTACGTCCTTCTTTTTGAATTTCTATGAATTTCTCAAATTTTTTATCTATCGAGATGGGTAAATCCATTTTCGTTGCAAATTATCGATATCTTGATATTATAGCTATCATATATAATACCTAACCTGTCCTCTTTTGTACATTTAGAACATTTTCTCGTTTAATTTTGTCTTGACAATATTAATTTCTTTTTGCAACAAACGGAAGTTATTACAGATAACGAAGGCCTAGAATGTAGTAACTGTATATTTGCCTGTAAATGTGCACAGCTTCATGTAAAGTGGTAGAGTTAATGCACCGAATTGCTGTAAGAAACAATGTCAGAGAGAGAGAGAACTTGGCAGGCAGAGAATTTACCCAGCGTTGAGACATCGCTGACATGCCACTCTGTGTGGGAAGGGAGTTTTGGGAGCAAAAAAACTAGTACAAAGAAGTGAAAAGGAAAGTTGGGTTTTCTGTTTCTCATTATAAGGACTAATTGCGTCCGACGATAATATTTCGAGTTGGCGTCATCCTGCGGTGAGGTTACACGATGTGTTGCATGATGGGTGAGTGATGGTGACGATGGCGATAAAATTAAAGCCTATCGAGTTGGCCTATACTTTGTAAATGTGTAAATAAAAAGTCCATCGCATGGCTCTGCTGCGTGGGGCAAGCTAGGGGCTCTGAAATACAGCGAGGTGATAAAGGGATCTGTGCGAATGCAATGTTCATAGAGAGAACGCTCGCTGTCGTACGCTCGGCACTGAAACAAAATATGCTCTACGGTTTCAACATAAGCAGAGCTGCTGCAGTTTGGGCTTGCCTCTTGATGGAAACGGTAATGTAAGTTGTTTGAATATGCAGTGTTCAGCCGAAGTGGATGATACAAAGTTTCCATATGTCGAGGATTTGTTGGACTGTAGTTCTGCCTTGAGATCTGGGTCGACTGGGTGTATGAAAGGGTGTTGATATGTCGGCAACTTCTATAGCCGGTCCCTTTCTTCGTAAGCTAATCCTGTAACCATTTGGGAAGCATCAGATTCAGTCAAATAGATTAGCTTGTAGTTTTGATATCGAAGACCGTTCTGTGCTCCTTCGTCTACTTTTTTGTTGGGAAGGATGCCACAGTGAAGTGAGCTGGTATTCTCTGAAATGTGATGCAGTCCTGCGGTTTTAGCCAGGTGTTGTAAATAGGCATTGCCGGCATAATTGTACACATAAAGAACAGCCCGCGTAGTATCTTCACTTTGTCGTCCTTTTCTCTGCCATCGGTATGCAAGGCAGCTTGTATTCGCGTGTGTGCTGCGGCAATATCTAGCTTTCCTTCATCAAGTGGTTCACTATATAAGTGTAAAATTCTGTCACCAAGTGCATATATTTGAAAGTCTTTACGCAGCCAACCCAATATTGTACAATTCCGCCATCTGTGTTTAGCAGACACGGTAAACAATTCAAAACACATTGTGCTGTACTATGGGAGAGCTCAAGGGCTGTTCCTGTCTCTCAATAACTTTGTTGACCAATGATCGGTGCGCTTAGAACGAGTGTGAACGATTTGGTGCAACCGGAACCCTACTATGAGAGGAGTTTTCTAGCTTCCCTAGAATGACCCAAATAACACGGGGGCGTTCGGGGTTTCCGCTAATACCAAATATAAATCTGCTGTGGTGATTGTTCGTCTCAATAAACCGTTGTAGTGAGGAGGGTTTACGGTTTTTTGAACCAGGCAATCACCGCTGCAGGAGACCCATCGTCACGAAAGGAGTACTACGCATTTTGAGACACATGTCAGAATACGGTTACATGATAGGTTTTGTTGGGCAGACACTGCTCGAAGTGCATATTTGTGTAACAGGATTTGTGATGAAATTTCACATGTGCAACAACTTGTACACGAGATCATCGCATTGGTACTCTGCCATTAATATTTTCATCTAAAACAGCGCATTTTACATTTCGATAAGTAGAGAGTTAACTTTATTAGAACAAAAGATGCTAAACATGGGGTGTACTGTAGGTCTTTTTGCGAGGATTCGTACCTCATGTAGAGCCCGAACGCCTAGCTCACCCTCAGGAAGTAAGGTTCAACGGGCATTGCCACTCCATCAATTTCTTTAAGACCTCCTTTGTTGTATCAAAGCGGTAGTCATCCACATTACTGTATTCAAATAACAACGTGCTCTCACAACTACAACTCCGCGTATGGAAACGTTTTCACTAAGCACATTCCCTGTTGTTAATTGCTCCGAACTATCCGTTCATCACAGCGAGCAAAGAAGTATCACGTGCTTTTTTAGCACTGTCCTACCCCTATGCACACCTTTGTGATCAACATATGCATCTTCTTAATGAATAAAACAGTTTCAAATATTATGTCCAGGAAACTATTCGTGCTTCTTTTAAGATGCCATGGTGCAGAGCTATGTGAACAATGCAAGCAACTGAACAGTGTCATAGAAGTCCTTGGATTTAGATTAGTACTTTGAGATTCGACAAAACAACGTCCCCCCTTCGGCATTTGCCTTATAGCAACTTAGCTGCAACACAACGATCACTGATATTCTCCGCATATGACCGACGCAGTAATACGTAAGTAATTTTGCTCACCTTCGATCTGAGCAGAGAAGTTACTTCCCGTACCAAGGGTAATTTCTTCACTGTAAGAGCCCACATTATTAGTTACACAATGCGGCAGTTTATCAATGAATGATATATATATATATATATATATATATATATTATATATATATATATATATATATATATATATGAGACATAAGTTACATCTTCTCATTGGCCACTGTCCCTCTCAAAACATACAAAGTTACTTTATTAGCCTTAGTGCAATATAGCCGATTGACGTTCCATTTATTCCTTACAGCCTCAGCCCTTTTTAACTGCCCTCATTTTTATATCTTATGATTGCCTCAGTATAACGGCTTCAGGTACGCAATCGGAAAGGAAGATCAGACCTGCAATTACGATACTTCCAAGTGAGCAAATGCAAGGGCTCCTTACAGGTGTGATTTTATGGAGTGACACACTCAGCAAAAGAAAAAAGAAAAATAACGAAATCAGGCGGATACCTATGTTCTTGTTCCCGCACATTTACGTCGAAGAGCCATGCCGGTCAAGCGGTATCTCTAGTTATGTCTATAATTATTGAGAAAGGTCAGAGGAACTACTATTCCGGCTGTGTGAACAGCTTAGTTGCCTTAACTCATTGAAGGGGACCCGCGGAAGGTGTGTGCTTGTGTGTGCATGCACCAATGCCATGCGTGGCGACAAAATATGGCTTCCGTTCTAATCTGCACGTACTACTTTGTAAAGGCCAAGCTTAGTGTTGAGATGTCGTGTCGAAAAAGGAAATATCAGGCGTCACCCTGCTAACAGGGAGGCTGTTGAAGCATTTGGACCACCCCGGTCTGTAAGAGAACTTCGCGGTTTCCTAGGGCTGTACTCCTATTTCCTGCGGATTAGTTCCCGTTTTGCTGACGTCGCTTATCACCTGCCAAGCCGCCTCCTTAAGAACGCCCTTTCTGGTGGAAGACGCAGTGTTCAGCTTCCTTTCGCCAGCTCAACTCCCTGCTCACGTCGCAAATGATCCTTAGAAATTTCAATTCTGCCGCGCCACCAGAGGCCCACAGAGGTCTTGGTGCTGTTCCTGTCCAATGTATGACAATGTATGGTCGCAATTCTGACGATGACAATTCCACTTGCCGAAATATTGGCTCTCTGCGACATTCCCTGTTCTATATCGTCTTTTGCAATCTGTTCAGCGATTCAAACTTGCAAGCAAGTATATTATACAGCCTTCAATTAGGAGAAATGTAAACGAAATGGAAATGTTGTCTTATCTCTTTAATAAGTAAAGTTTGTAATGACTTTACATCCAGGGAAATTTCGCGAATATCAAACGGCTCATATTAAACAATAGTTTACGTCTGGCATGATGATTCACTATTGAGATGTAATTGTATTCTGTATGCTGTTGCTGCGCTTCACATGGTTCACCATCCAGTTGTATTCTTCGTATTATTTGTTATTGTTGGGACTCACGCGGCTCATGATTGAGGCCATTTGTTTGCATTTTCTGCTGTAGAATTTCACATAACTCACTATAGCATTTTCATTTAGTGCGCCGTCTAACAACAATGTGCAACGCTTGCAATAATTCTATGATTCAAGCGCATGTGTCTGAGCCATCGAGGGCAAATTAAGCCATAGTCAGGTGTAATTGAACACCTCGGTCTTCATCCTGGGTCTCCACTTTATGCTCTCAATTGAACGAAAATGATTTTTCGTTTTGCATGGTATGACATGCAAAAAGACTATCTCGAAATTATTTTTGGTAAGAGACGCTGATCGCCGTAAGTGACACTTTATACTCGCATCATAGTATGCTTCATAAACATAAGCGCTCCTAAATGGCCAAGGCATAAAGGTGTTGTACACTAGTTTTGATATTTTTAAGATTATTATTGTGATCAAACTACGGAGTTGCTAAAAATAGGCCCATCGCAGCAGTTTGAGAATTCCATTCGTATACGTTCTTTATTCTACCCACGTTACCGTCTAATAACATTTAATGGAACTTTGCGTGCCACACCAGCAATGATTGTGATGTGCGCCCCCCGGCGGAGGACTCCTATATCATTTCGATCTATATTCCGATCTCCGTTCGCTCTGCTTGTCCTGCACTTCGTTGAGCACATATCTGTCACGAGTCATTTCGGTCATGTGCGCTTCTTTAGCGTGCACCTAAAGTAAAGTACACGGGTGCTTTTCTGCATTGCGCTTCCCTGCACATGTAGCCTCCTCTCTGCCTCTGCATGGCCACGGTGGTCTAGTGGATATGGTACTCGGCAGCTGAACCGAAGGTCGCGGCATCGAATCCCGGCCGGGGCGGCTGCATTTCGATGGAGGCGAAATGTTGAGGGTCGTGTGCTGTGAGTTGTCAGTTGCAGGTTAAAGAATCCCAGGTGGTTGAAATTTCCGGAGAATCTCTACTACGGCGTCTCTCATAATCAGAGCTTGCTTATGGGAGGTTAAATCTCACAAACCAATCAAATCAAGCTACTGCCGGAATTCGACCCCGCGACCTGGCGCTTCGCAAGCCAACGTCCAGCCACTTAGCTACCACACCGGTTGACGTCATTTCAGGTACTAAGGTAAGCAGAATGAAGGGTTAGGACCGGCCAGATTGTCGCTATAAGAAATACTCGTATGTATTTGAATTATTGCGCCATTTTTTACGGATCGCCGTAATTATCTACAACAGTTACCTCATTATTATTGGCGTGCCAATGTGGCCGTTGAAGCGATCACAACAGAAGTTAATTTTTATTTTTTTGCGAGTACTTCACGCAACAAGCGTCCATTCCTATAAAACCAAACACTGAAAATGAAGCTGATACCCTCTGCTTTTTAACAGCGCAGCTGTGAGTGAAACCACAGGTAACCGTGTTGAAAGAAAACACTATCATGATCAATAGTTCTGGAACCTAACAGTGCGCGTGCATCTCTATGCAATGCCCAATGTGCGACGTTCGAACGCGCACTTCAATTTGCCCTTCCGCTCATTGCCCACAGCCAACTACTACTCTGGGAAAACTGAGGCTGGCGAGCGCACGTCTTGCAAGTGCAAGTAGAAGGAGACGAGGGCAAAGAGAGTGCGCGTCGATTTGTCGGGTGCACAGCGTGTTGCAAGCTATGCGATTATCCATAGATTCTCGCCAAGAGAGCACGCGTCCTATTGTCACGTTCAAGGAGCTCCTAGCATATATACAGCATAAGCATACATAGCATAGGAAAGGGGTGGGACGGCGTCAAGACGAGGCCACGTGGGCCTTATCTGCCAGCGTGTCTGGTTCGGACGTCATTACGTTGGGCTCCATGCGAATATTTGAGAATGCGTTCGCTGGGAGTCACAGTGCTTCGCGAGGAGTTTCCCAAAGTGTCAGAGCACGACGAGATCCGAGCGTGGCGGCGAAAACTCCGGACCTGGCCAAGTTGCCCATCAAATTCAGCTGGTTCGCTTGCCTTGCGCCAGTAGTGCGAGCTTCGCTATTTTCCAGTCCACAAGCAGTTTCTACACAGCTGACATACGTCACATATCTGCAATAACACTCCCCCTATAAGAATTTCACAGCTGTTTTTTTTGTATATCATGGCATGGTCTACGAACTTCATTTTTTGGACCCGTGATGCTGGTCTGTAGTCAGAACATTTCGCGCTGCTATGTACTGCATATTCTGAAACATTTCTTCTAAGACACTATTTTTTTCTGCTGGTAGTTACTAGAGCGATCCATGCGAACAGTGTGTCGTGAGTCGACATATCATCTCCGACCTCGGTTTCCTGGTAAAAGTACGTTAATGACATAATGAACACCATAAATTTATTTTGAAATCTTAAATTACAATTTATATTAGACTTCACTGTTGAGCAATATCTTAATGCTCTGCAGAGGAGACGCGGTATGTTTTCTGACGGATAGTATGTCCGGATCCTGAGTCGATCACGTGACGGGTACGTGACTTTGGTACTCCACATTGTTCGTCGCTCTGTGCAAAATCAAAGGTGGTGGCATGCTTGGCCATGATGTGAGACAAGGCTTGGCGCTTTTTTGACGACACCGACTTGTTGATCATGCTCAGGAACTTGGCCTCTGTAGGATGACTCACCGGAACATCACTCACTGAGTGGTCGCTTAAGGTTGCAATACAACAATCAGCCGATTAATGTTCGAAAAGGGCGAGTCGCATCCCATTGGCCAGAACCACAGGCTAAAATTCTAAAATTTTAAGTTAGTATTCATATTACAGTTCGTAGAAGAGGAGCCTTTGCTATGCTAAATACACATATGATGAATACAGGAGCGCCAACGTAGCCTCAATTTGTAAGGAGTCTCTAGGTAGTTCGAAAAAACCTGCGTGCTTACCTGGTCAAGTGGTACACAATGTCGCAATTTTCTTTAACGCATGCCTCTATATAGTCAATAGTATTGTTTATTGTGACTTCTGCGTCATAACCGCAGACTATGGCACTCGCGTTGACATACTTCCATCCATCCGTAAATTTTCCGCAGCTCTTGTTTCGAAACAGAAAATCATCCTGAATCGAAAAAGAAAAAGGAAACATTTGTCTTTACCTTTTCGAGAGGAGAGTGCCAATATCAACCTTTCAAATGCGGACTGATTTCATATATCTTTCCTCGAATGTCCTGTAAAATATCAAGAAGTTAAACGCAAATCTGCGCCCAGTAATGTTTTCTTTATTGAATAATTTATTTCAAGGAACGCACAAGTAAATTTTAACGCACAGGTATGGTGCCATCAGCAATATACTGTCCTAGACTAACTTGAAAGGTCACAGCTCTATTGAGAAAATATCGGAACATCAAAAAGTGAGTACAAGGACTAGCGGCTTTCATGAAGGGACATTCACTGTTCAGCGCGGTCAGGCAGCTGTGATGCATGCCGACGAAATCGTGTACAAGTTGCGAAGCAGCGAGGACCACAGTGGCTTCCAGTTAGATTCAATCCCTGAAATGTGTTGCATAAGGATGTGTGGATTCAGCAACTGAAATAGCATATTCAGCCATACACTCTAGTTTCTCTTGATGCGGCATCTCATTTCGACCCCGCATGTTGGGGCAATGTAAGACTTTTGAAACGTTTCTTATTTAGTATGCCATTAAAATTTTTTCCGACGGAAACAGTTCCCATATTTATACACACCTTATAGCATAAATTAAATTCCTGTTGTGTTATTTGGCGGAAGCCAATAAAATTCAGAAATTTTATTCACCATATCGACATATCCGTCGCGTTTTGCCCCCTACACGAATGCCAAGAGCACTGCCGAAAAATAACGGCAATGCTTATTACGATTACACGTATCCGCAGCGTGAAGTCGTTCGTGGCTGCCATTAGGTTTTCCGCACAATATCCATAATTACCGTAGAGCGGTCGCTGGTGTCGGCAGTCAGCATAAATTTGGGAAATAAACTATCATTCTTTTTGTCAACACGAGTCCATCGAAATTTTAAATGTTCCAAATAATCGAACCATTTCGAGTACTGGAAGATTTATATGTACATTTCTCCGAATAAAATGCGAATATTTCAAATTTTCAATTCGAGGAATACGTAGAGCCGTCAAACAGCTGCTCCCCAAACACTATAGAATAAAAGATCTTGTGTTCTAAACCTTTCTGGGTCCATTATCTTGTTCCCACACCTTCTGTGGACCTGTATACACATCTTTGTTACGACGAATACAGTTCGTTATGATCCCCGGAAATTGAGAGCTGATTTTGCGGTTATTTTTCATGTTTCGTTGAAGGGGCTCTCAACTACGGAATTGTTCTTCGTGCCAAAACCCAGTACGCATATGGTGCAGGGTGATGCGTTGTCGCAGGGGCATTAGATAACATCCTGTTTCGCTATATGGCTGAAAAGTTAGCCTCAGAAAAA
>CM023488.1:30922429-30962428 GCA_013339685.2 Hyalomma asiaticum | reverse complement strand
CAACACTAACAGAAGGAAAAAGCAGGTTGTATGGTGGACTTGGCCAGCCAAATAATTTTGTTGCATTGCTACATGTGCTTACTTCTTTAATGTCGCCTTGATCACTGTTAGCAAAGTCGCCCACTATGAGATATTGGTGATTACTATGGAAGAGCATTATCTAACTTTATTATATTCGCAGATTTGGCGCAAACAGCTACAAGTCATTTCCAAAAAGTGACCGTTCAACAATGAACGCAACATTCGAGTAAGTATTTTTAACGTCACAGCGAAAACATTGAAGCCTGGCTTGAAAACACATTTCTAAGAAAAAAGATCATTGGACAGGAGTTCTCATTTTTTTAACTATAGGCAATAATTGTGATGACAAAGTGCTTGCTTATTTACAATCGTACAAATGGTTTCTTCAAAATCTCACTCCAGGTAATTACAATGCAGAATGTGCCCACAAAAACCGGCCTTTCTGTCTTTTACGATATTCCAATACTAAAGATATCTATCTGCCGGAACTATCACATTCCATCTTCCTTGCAATCGGACACAACATTTACATTGGCTTACTCAAGCAGCCAATTATAGGGACCTTTAAGTCACGCTGTCATTGTCATCAGGCTATTTCTGTTGTGGTTGCGCGATGGATTGAATTTCTGATAGCTGCTATTTCCTAGCAGGATATGTTCTGTCTACATTTCTCTCATTGGTCTCAAAGTCATCCTTTATGGAGTCTTCTGAGCACCCTAACGTAACCAAAAAATGTTGAGTTAGCAGTCAGATTGCGAATGAGAACTCACAAAGATATTGCAATATATTATGTGACTGCGAGTTCTGTCTTCTTGTATTTCGTATTCACATCTTATAGGAGCATTAAAATGGTTGAAGTAATGCAACAAAGACCATCCCTTCGGAGACATTATCGAGACTGAACAATGGCGTTGCAATTTGTACATAATGTGGTCGTGTACATAGCAAGGTTTCCTATAGCAGAATGACAATGACGCGAGTTCTGAAGTATTGCATTGGTTTTATTTCTACCATGTCTGGTAAATGACATTTAGACAGCTTTTTGAAGACTTCTTTGTAGTTGCATACTCCAGGGAAATAACACAGCCTCATTCCTTAAAGAGTTCCTACATGCTTGCAAGCGTTTAACGCATTCTAAATGCTTTCTTATATATTGTTGAAAAGATTTGTCTGAAATGTATTGCCGACTATTTATTAAGGTTCGCATAAACTATACACAGCATAATATTTAAATACATAATGTGCTTCCTGATTGACGATGTGGTAAATCAGTAGAAGCTTCGAGGATATTGGGGAACGGCGACCCATTTTCCAAAGCAAAATAGGTCACCGTTTGTAGCATTGCTTAGTAATGAAAATTATAGAACTTCAATCTGTGAAATGTTGATTCGTCAACAATGACACATATTGGTCACTGTGATGCTTCCACAGATATTATGATGGATATAGCTTTTCAGCACGACTTATCACAGGTAGTTGAAAGTTATACGAGGATTCAAGGCAGCTCGAAATCAATCCTAGATCTTGTCTTTGTTTCAGGAAATATAACACATAATTGTACGTGTGACGTTTCCCCCGGTATTTCCGATCACCTTGCTGTATTGCTAACCGTATCTAATGTTTCTATCAGTGAAAAACCCAAGGTGACTACTTTTCATGACTTCCATAGAGCTGATGATGAGTCGGTGCTTGATACCGTTTCTTTTCATTTCGACGATTTTGCCAATAGTAGTGATAGTGTGACTGATCTTTGGAATATATTTAAGGGTAGTGTTGGTGAGACCATTGAGCGATTTGTACCAAATATATCTAAAAAGCCTAGAACCAAAAACCCGTGGATTTCTAGGGAGACATTGAAATTAAGAAGGCAGGTAAAACGATTGAAGAAGAAAAGTAAGGCTCGTTATGCTGTTTCAAGTTGTCAACAGAAAATTGCAGCATTGACAGCTCAAATTAGAGTTAAGGTTAGTTCAGATAAACAACGTTACTTTGGTGAGTCATTACCCAGTATCATTACTACATCGCCAGAGAAGTTTTGGAGAGCGATTTCTCCTAAGTCAAACGAATGTGAAATATTTGATGACCATGGCAGAGAGATTAGTGATCCAGAATTAATCGCGATCCTTTTCAATGAACACTTCAGATCTGTTTACACCGAAGACAATGGTACCTTGCCAATTTTTAATGTCTCCTTACCTTCCATGACTGATGTTGTTATCTCAGAAAGTGGTATTTTAAATATGTTATTGAAACTAGACACGAAAAGATCACCTGGCCCTGATTGCATACCCAACGCTTTTTTCAAAAGGTATGCAGAATGGGTATCAAAGTATTTACATGTACTATTCTGTAAATCATTACGCGATGGTGAACTACCGCATGATAGGGTAACCGCAAGAATTAAACAAATACATAAAAAAGGAAACAAGAACCAGGTTGGGAACTATCGACCAATTTCATTAACTTCAACCTCGTGCAAAATATTAGAACATATAATACACAATCATATCTTAGATTTTCTCAACAAACACAATTTTCTAACTAGGCATCAGCACGGATTCAGAAAGGGCTTCTCAACCTGCACTCAGCTCGTTGAAACCGTGCATGATTTTGCGAAATCTATTAACCAAGGCAAGCAAATCGATGCAATTTTCATGGACTTCGCCAAGGCCTTCGATAAGGTTTCGCACAAAAAGTTGCTATTTAAACTAGAGAAATTAGTTAAAAACAAAGAAATAATGGATTGGCTTTCTTGTTACTTAACTAAAAGACAACAGTTTGTTTCTTTTCGCGATCGCTGCTCTAAATATGTCAAGGTCGATTCTGGTGTTCCCCAGGGCTCAGTTCTTGGGCCTCAACTATTTCTTTTGTTTATTAATGATATTGTGGAACAAGTTCCTGTTAAAGTTAAACTTTGCGCGGATGACTGTGTTTTATACACCGAGGTTGATAACACATCCGATCAACTGCTGTTAAATCAGGCATTTCAGAAAGTAGCCTCCTGGTGTGAGGAATGGCAAATGGTCATTAGCTTTGTCAAAACGGTCTTTATGCGTATCACTCACAAGAAAAATCCTTTACATTTCAGGTACAATGCTAACAATATTTTTCTGTCTGAAGTCACTAATTATAAGTACTTGGGTCTTTACATATGAAATGACCTGTGCTGGAACAAACACATCACGCACATAACAACAAATGCAACTTACAAACTATTTTTTCTTCGTCGTGCTCTTAAGCTTCCTTGCTCTCAAGGGGAAGATTGCACGGCCATTGTGAAAGCTATGGCTACTAAAATCAACTGCACTGTCAACGATTCTGACATCGATGTCATTCATCGCGTCCCCACTAAGACTGACACAAACAAAAACATTATCGTGCGCTTCTGCTCCCGTGACAAAAAGCAGGAATTTCTCGGCAAGGCTCGCAAGGCCAAACTTCACACGAATGATCTTGGATTCCCAGGCCCTCGGCATAATCCGGTATTCGCTAATGACCACCTCACTCCAGATAACAAAAGGTTGTTCGCGAAAGCTCTTTCCCAAAAACGAGAGAAGGGTTGGGCGTACCTCTGGACGGAAAATTGCCTGATAAAGGCGAGGCAGTCCAGTGAAAGTAGGGTGTATCGCATCCGAACCGAAGCCGACCTTTCCGTCTTTCGGTAGATCTGGTAACCTATCATCAGTTATAAACCTAAGCGACATTACATCATGTCTTATTTTAGTATTAATAAATTAGATTCATTCCTAAACAATTCTAGCCTATCAGCAATCCACCTTAACGTGCGTAGCCTAAGAAGAAACCATCATGAAGTCAATGCACTTTTACACTCCTTCAAAAATTCTTTTTCCCTCGTCTGTATGTCAGAAACATGGCTTTCACTTGAAGATAAAAACTTATTCGGCTTACAAGGATACTTGTCAGAATACTGCAATCGAAAATCGAGTAGTCACGGTGGCGCAGCCATCTTTATTTCCCCTACTTTGCAGTATAAGCGCAGATCTGATGTTCATATTGATGTCGATAACTGCGAATCCGTCTGGATTGAACTAGATCCGCCCTCTTCAACTGATAGCACCAACAAACTTATTCTTGGCACTATCTATCGTTCACCTTCATCGTCTATTTTAGAGTTTTGTTCAAGTTTCAACACTGTCCTTGATACTTTATCTTTTGAACGCAAGAATGTAGTTATTCTAGGTGATCTTAACATTGATTTATTTGATGATACTAATAACCACTCTGAGTACGTGAATTGTTATCAAGGTTACGGGTACGAATTGTTAATCACACTTCCTACTAGATGTATTCCTGGGCGCAGTAGCACACTCATTGATCATGCTCTTTCTAACTTCCTTTCACCTGAAAACTGCGGTGTCCTTAAAGTGAACATTACGGATCACTATCCTGTTTTCTTTTCATATGAAAATTTTATGCATAGTCGTGATTTAAGATTCACAAAAACAATTTTAAACAAAGAGGAGTTTGTGAACCATATAACTAACGTTGACTGGTCCTTCATTGAAACGTGCGTAGATGCTAACATAGCTTTTGATTATCTATCTTCTCGTATTAGTAAGTGCCTTCATGACAGTATCACAACTGTCAAATGTAAGAGAATCTATTCAGCGCCGCATAATCCATGGATAACAAACAGTCTCCTGACATGCATGCGCAAAAAAGAAAACCTTTATAACAAAGTTAAACGACGTCCCTACAACATCAAACTTAAATCTCGTTATATTTCCTATTCCAACACCCTCAATAGACTGTTAAAAACTGCAAAAAAGAAATATTATGAAGACAAAATAACACGCGCTGGCAACAACTGCAAAGAGCAATGGCAAATTATTAATTCCTTCTTAAACAAGAAAACGACTGAATTACCTATTACTGAGCTCGAAACTGCTGGCCGGGTCTTTCACCAGCCAACCGACATTGCGAATGAACTCAATTCATATTTTTGCAGTCAAGCATCTAGCCCGCCCCTAACCCTGAATGAATCTCGGGTCCGCTCTTCACAATCATTTTATCTTTTTCCAACAGATCCTAATGAAACAATCAGCATCATTAGTAAACTGAAAGTCACTGCTGCTGGACTTGACGGCATTCACACGTCCAACATTAAGTTAATTGCCCATCACATTGCCGTCCCTCTATCCCTTGTTATTAATCTAATTTTCAAGACCGGATCATTTCCATTACAATTAAAGAAGGCAAAAATTATTCCAGTGTTCAAGAAAGGCGACAGAACATGCATCTCTAATTATCGCCCTATAGCTATTTTATCAGTTTTTAGCAAAATAATAGAGAAGTGTATTGAGAAACGTATAACAAATTACTTATCTAAATTTTCTATTTTAACTTGTCAACTGTTCGGCTTCCGACCAGCTTTTTCTACAAACCTTGCACTGCTCACCTTCACTGACAAGATTAAAAAAGCTATTGATTCTGGTGAATTTGCTGGAGCATTGTTCATTGATTTAACCAAAGCTTTTGACTCCCTTAATCACAGCATCCTGGAAATCAAACTCGAATCTATTGGTATTGTTGGACCTGCACTAACCCTAATTAAAAATTACCTTTCCAATCGTCAACAGGCTGTTTATGTTCATTCCACATTATCAAACTTTTTGACTACTAATCAAGGCGTTCCCCAAGGGTCCATTCTTGGCCCCCTTTTATTTTTGATTTATATGAATGACCTTCCTGAAACAGTTACTAACTCTGAACCTTTTCTTTATGCAGATGACACTACCATACTTGCTACTGACAAATCTGTTCACTCTTTGACGCTTAAATTACAGAAGGATCTAGATAGCATTTTAACCTGGTGCAGTTGCAACTCCCTCAGTATTAACCCTACGAAAACTAAGTTCATGATTTTTCACTCAAATAATAAAGTCCTTCCATCCCAAGTCATGATCAAACTAAACGACATACTCATTACTCCTGATAACGAATGCTCTTTTTTAGGTGTTGTTCTTGACACCAAACTAAAATATTCTAACCAAGTCACGCACCTAAGGAAAAAACTAGCATTCGGTATTAGAATTTTAATCGGGGCGCGTAACTATTTTAACACCTCGACCTTAATCAAACTATATTACGCTTTTATTCACAGTCATATTAATTATTGTATCACTACATGGGGAAATACATACGTAACCCATCTATCTCCCATTCAGCATATTCAGAATCAAGCCATTAGAATAATAACTTGCAGTTCATATCGCAGTAATGCATCATCATTGCTTTATAACTTCAATATACTTCCTATTGCCAGTTTATTTAAGTATCATCTCACCATCACGCTCTTCAAGACATTGATTCATCTTCTACCATCAAGTGTGTTTTGCCATGATGCTCTACGTAACTTTAACCGAACTCGATTTGCCTCAAATGGAAATTTTTTACTACCTGCTATTCGTAGTAATTATGGCCGACATACTGGGTATTTTCTTGCTTTGTTCATATGGAATTCATTACCATCCCACATCAAACAGTGTGCCACAATCGGTCTTTTTAAAAAAGAACTGTTTTCTTATTTGCTCAATTACTAAACGCATATTTTCATGATTCATTTGTTTTATCACTTTGTTTAATTATAATTGTCTTATTGTTGTTCCGCTAAATCATTCGTTTTCTTGTTATGTTGCTATTCACTGCTAATTGCGTTCTTTTTCATTTGCAATTTCGGACAGGAGGTCCCCCTGCAGCCTAGTGCTTTCGGACCTCCTTCTGTATAATTATCTTGTGTAATATTTTATGTTTGTAATAATATTTGAAATAAACTTGAAACTTGAAACTTGAAACTCCGTCTGCCCGCCTTTTAGCGTACAAATCAATTGTCCTACCAATATTAGATTACGCCGCGATCATATGGGACCCTTTTACCAAGACTAACATTAACAAATTAGAAAAATTGCAGAAAAGAGCAGTACGTTTTGTTTACAATAATTTTTCAAGAACTTCTGTTACAGACCTTTTAAAGAGAGCGCAACTTTCGCCCTTATCACTAAGATACCGTAACTCAAGGCTTAAATTTTTGTATCAACTAATTAAAGGCCAATATAAAGTCAATATAGCCGATATATTTTCTTTTTCTTCTGGCTACTCAACTAGGCAGAGGCATGGCTACACCATAACCCCATTTTCCACACGCAACAATTGCTTCAAATATTCACTTTTTCCTCGCACCATAGTCGAATGGAATAAACTAACTAATGCAACTGTTTCAGCACCATCATTGGCATTGTTTTCATCAGTATTAGAAGCTACACTTAGCAGTTGAATTGTATTGCACCGTGTTTATATGACATTGCCTTGTATTGCATTGCATTGCATTTTGTTTGTATGCTATTGTATTGTATTGTATTTCATTTTGTTTGTATGCCACACGTATTGCCATTTGTTTGAACACCAACTTTATGTACCACCCTGCTAATATCACCGAATGGTGATTGCAGTAAGTCTAAATAAAATAAATAAATAATAGAAGCGTTTGTGTAGCATACACGTAGCATTGCTTAGCAATAAAAACATAGAAATGTTTCTATCACTGTAAGAACAGGTACAAAAAGTGTGTCATAGTCGATGAAAGCTCTCGAGAAAGAGCATTTATGAAATGTTGTTGAACCAGATGTATATATTGTGAATATAGAGATCCCCGGCTAGAAAAATATCGAGTTCCGTGGAATGACTGGACATTCAAAAAAAAAAAAAGAGAAAACCAACACAGCGCCAGTTTGCATAGCGCCGACTGAACCTGAAAATAAGAAACGGTTGCGTGGCGAGAAAACGATAAAAGTTTAATAGGATAACGACTACATTTCCTTTGATAGAGCCGTGCCTCTAAGAATAAAAGTCACTGTTACGCCTAGGACATCAGAAAGCAGTAGTTTATGCTGTCAGCTTCTGCTCACACATTGATAACAGAACGAGCTAGCTAGTGCTTCTCAAAGATAATGCCAGGTCAGCTAATCAATGAAACTTACACTGCTTTACAATGTGAGGTTAGAAAAGAGCGGAGAATATATTTGGTGACACTTCCTCCTCGCTACTGGTGGCAAGGCAGCCATGGATATTAATGTCTCTTGTAATCAGTTAACTGAAAAATTTTTCGGAATAAACACACCTCAGCACCGCGATGACGGATCCCTAGTTCCCATTTGACCACCCTGAACAAAAACTGTGTCAGAGGGATATTTTACATTCAGCCTATTTTACTATACATTGTATAAAAGAGAATTAATTCCTAGTATTGTTAAAAATATTGCGTATGTTTGAAACTGTGCTAACGTACGTGTAATTGTTCTCCAACATTGAAGTCGGCTAAATAGTGTGACCATAATACTCATAAAAAATTACCTCACACTTCTCAGGGCAGACCAATTCTCTTTACACTCCGTATGAAGGCGTCATGCTCATAAAAATATATACATCAAAAATTAATATCGATCAAATATAATGTAGGAATAGTATTATGTTGCTAACCAATATTTTTACAAGACCACGTAAGAAACAAATGGATTTTACCAAATGTGTTTTTGGACGAATCCTCGCTGTCAAAGCGTTCAGGCCTGGGTAGTATAAAATTCCATCATACATATTTTATTTACTCCCTTACCTTCACTCAATCTTTTGCAGACGCTGCAGACATACCCACAAAACGAGAGATGAAGAAGAGGAAGAGGATTAACACGAGAAATGTACATCCTGCTGTAAATTTTCTGCTTAGTAGGTGCAAATGTCAAGAATAAACAAAGCAAAGCTCGCAATCCGTAGAACGGCACAATTTTTTGGACTTGCACAAATTTCAGCTGAGTTCAAATATGAATCACATTGTTCATCGTGCTCCAAACAAACCTGTATATATTATTACAGTAGCGACAAACTTGGCATATATTATTACAGTAGCGAGGAGAATATACATTGAAAATTTTATTGAGATCAGTGGACACTGAAAAGTCGCCGGAGTTGCCCTTTAAACACCATATTTTGGCACTAGCCCGTCAGCGCGCCACCATGAGTGAGCGGGACAGGCTTCAGCAATCATGAGAAAACATGCCTATTTGATGCGCGTGTTTCTTCTCTGCAGTATGCGGGTGCGTTAACTCCGGATGAAACCTTGAGGGAGAGGGCAAGAAGATAACAATGCAGCCAGTTACAACACTCACTTCTTTCAAATTTAAAAGCAATACTTTCAAAACGGGCCTTTATTTTTTGGTGGGTGCGAAAATCCTCGCTAATTGTGCGTGTAAACGTTCAGTGACATATATTTCCTTACTCAAAGCCACAATGTAGTGTTCGATCAACTAACGCTATAAGATTGGTATACATTTAAAAAAATGTAATTTATACATGTACTCCTACCCTTTATTTTATGAAATTACAACTTACATTATTCAGAACAGCAATTACATATCAGCAACGTTAACCCAACCACGTCATATGTAGAGCCAAAGACAAGCTATATATATCGAAAACGCGTGTAGTTACTGCCTCTTCAAAATACTGAATCGCTAGTATGTGATGCCGGATGCTTCACGTTGACGTCAAAATTACAACAAGCAAGCTTTACTCTGAAATATTTGTCAGCGCTAGTGGTGTTTTCCTTCTCTTGGAGTTCTATTACTAAGATCAATTCGACACTTTGGTCATACCCCGAAACGTCATTGAAAGTCGAGTAAGTCAGGTTGTTTGGAATACATGAAGAGCAAGTCAGTTTAAATGAAAATTCGAACATGGACTCATTCATATAGATTAAACTGCCATTAACGAATTTTTCTGGTCCTGACTGTTCGGACATTTATGAGCTCCAGTAATTTGGAACCACTAGCGACTCGCTCAGGTTGATGATTGCGTGCTTCCATTCTAGGTGACATCATGGATACGAAGTAAGAGGTGTATTAAGGGTGAACAAGTTAGCATACTTTTCAGATGGCGCGAATATGTTAGTAGCAATCAGCACTTCTTTTGTTTGGAAAGGCTGCTGCCGTCCAAGTTTGAGCATGTAGTCATGATTATGGGAGTACTGACGCTATTTTGCGGCTGCGCGAAAGGGAAATTTCTCATTTTCTAAGCATGCATAGTGAACGCTTTCCACACAGATAAGCCAGAAATCACGTACAAAATATTTTAGTTTGAACTGAAAAGTTTTCTTCGCACAGCACCTGCAAGCCAGCCACAGAGCAATGGACAATACGCAAACGTATGAACTCAGTCTTTCGAAAATTGCCGACATCGCTGTAAGAGCCCCTGGACTACCGTGAAATCATTGTTGTTTCCGTGCCCCACGTGCAAGTGACCACAGCCAACAAAGTACAGCGACGCCACAACGAACTGCTTCCCTGACGCGACTAGACGTACTTCCGACTTTGTCTACACGTCACTAGGAAACAGTCCCCCCGAAAATCCAAACCGTAAAATGGGCTTTTAAAGGTAGCCGTATTAAAAATATATTCATTGCGTTGCTAGGCACAGCGATGCTGTTTTTAGGGTTCTCCATATCCGGGATCTTATTTACAACAACAATACGAGAATGTAAAAAATTCGTGTTAGTACTCCTTTAACGAATCTATTAATGCGTCACCGTGCTTAAAGAAGTACTGACGAGCAAATATTATATCTTTTTATTTTGGGTTATTCTAGTAGTTATATAATCACCCGCTCATCACGTGTGGAAAGCTCATTTGCTTCAGGACAAATCTCTGTGTAAATCAAATATATTTTTGTGGCGGCCAGAGCAGTTATAGCTTCAGGGAACGTCGAGAATGGTTGGATATTTTACAAGCACAGCTAGCCACACAAGCCCACAAAACTTATTGATTAACAATCTGCCACGTTCGCAAAGGAGCAGCCCATCCACGACAGAGCGCTTCATTTTGTGGCGAATACTCATTTACACATGCAGGCGCAGTTAAAATGACAACATTGTTGTTGAAGATTGTTTTATGCTGTGTTATCCTATATCCTGGCTGCTGTCTTCCTAATCATGAGTTTTGTGCTCCATTTATACTATACTTCTGTATCCACGGTTGTTTGACGCTGCGGTAGTGTGGTTGCCGCATCAAGCACTGCAATACATTGGGGCTAGCTGCCCTCATAAGAAAATGGGTAAAATCAACGTTACCTTCTGCTCCTAGAAAACTTTCATATAAATGCAGCTCAGTTTCTAAGCAAGAATGTTATTTGTACCTGAAATATCTTTCCGCAATTGAGGCCGAGGCCTAGAAAATAGCAGTGGCGCTTTCGTAGTAAACTGATTTTCTCACGTGCGTTGGCAGAACATTGCGAGGGGGGTTTCGAAGCCCCGGCGCGTGCAAAACTATCGCGCATGTTTGAGTGACGCTGCTAAAGATGATTGCTTTATACAGGCCGTCGCAATAGATAGAGAGAGAGAAAAATACAAGAAGGAAAGGCAGGGAGGTTAAACATAAATAGACATCCAGTTTGCTATTCTGCACGAGGTGGTGAGAAAAGGGAAATAAGGAGCATTTTGATCGAGGTTAAGCACTAGAGGCGTATGCAATATAAGATATAAATGTGCATTATGAAACCCCAGGTGGTAGTATTTTCGGCCGCCTTTCGTCAAGGCGTGCGTTCTAATCGTATGGTGTCTTTCGCAGCAGAATGTCCGCAATTATTATAGCAAGCGATGTGTTCAACGTATCAAGTTGACAATGTCCATCTCAAGTACGCCTTCGTGAGCCTTGCGTTGCTCTCACAAAATGCCGGGTTTTTCAGAAACAGATGACGCAGCATTCAAAAAGGCGTATTATTTTGCAAGGCATAATTTGACCTTTACACAGACATAGAAGTAAGTGCACTGAGTCATCTATTTCGACTGTTTACGTCCCGCCTTTTGAAAACAAGACGTTAAAGTTCGGTGCACATTTGTAAAAGCCTCGTGAGCTAATCGCCCTTTGACATACGGACAACAGCCGAGTGAAAGACATGCTCAAAAATATTTATTTGGGCTCTGTGATCTCCACGTGTACACTGCTCCATCATGGTAACTGTTCGCCGCTTTCTTCTCCGTTTCTGCCTTATGATAACTGCCACCGCCCCATTTGCCGAATCCCGTAAGTTATTCTTCTCATCGAAAAACTGGCACAAATTAAGGGACGCTTTTGTGCCTCTTGCATCGTCCCATGAGGTCGCAAGCACTACTCTACCATTTAGTGCTGCAAAACTCGAGGTTTGTGAAAGTAATTGGTAATGTTATTAAAATATATAAAAATATAGAATAAAACAAGCTTTTACGTAATTTAAGCTATTTGCTATCCGTATTACCGAGATTGATTCACCCAGGCGATGTTTCGTGGTGTGAAAAGGCATCTCGTATAAAATATAATATGATTGAGGCATTTATATGTAGTTGAGTACCAAAAATGAGAGGAATCTATAAGCGAAGGAAGCATAGGCACTGGTGCCAGTCAATGACTGCGAACCTGTGATGTCGAGAGTGCTGTCGAACACTCGGGGTATGTTAGCGCACTACTTGGCATAATACTCTCGTTCTACTACAAAACTTAAACAGTTATCTAAATGAAGATAAATATTAATTTATATAAAAACCATAAATAATAGTCTGAGTCGCTATAAGTATTTGCGTTTATTCTTGTTTCCTGTATAAATTGTTTACATTTCCTTCGTGCACTTTTTCTACTTTTATTCCGTATTGTTTCTGTGTTGTATTTTACTTTGCGTTGGATTGCTTTCTATACTGTATTTCGCATTTTGCTTTTTATTTAATTGCATTGGTATTATTTCATTTTGTATTTCAAATTTTATGGCATGTTGCTGTATGTTCTGCCTTGTATATTATTGTATATGATTAATATTACCACCTGCTAATCCTCTGCAAAGTGTTTGCAGTTCACTTTTGTTGTAGCTTTTAACTAGTGGTCTCGTCTTCAGTATTTATACTCTGCAACCCTCATCTGTATACAAGTATTATGTAACTAATACTTACATAACCAATAGACTGAAACTGAAACAATAGCGCGTGTTAGGTTTGTTGACTTCCGGCGAACCTTCCAATTTCCTGTCTTTACATATATTGCATGGGACACCTTGGATACTCTTTATTACTGACAAGTGCCTTTCTTTCTATTTGTTAACGGTTATCATTTTCTTGCGACGCGAAGCGCAGAAAGCGCTTCATTTTTATGCTGCTTCGCGAAGGGTGTGGACCGTTCTACAGACTTTGCCTGCCCGATACAAATGGCTGAAAGTATTCCAGAAGAACAGCGAGAATACTAGAACGCTCGGGGATGAATGTATAAAAGCCAGTGCACAACGCCTTGAGTTCTGCTGCTTCCGTCATTGACACGACCACGTGACAATATAAAAACACGTGCAGAGCTGCACACATACGGGTTATCCTCACTTCGCGCTGCAACACAGTCGTGATACACCACTGCGTTATACACCGAGGTCACTATTTAGGCTATTTTTCAGAAGGTGGTCGGTGTATGTGATTAGAATTACTGAGTAACAGTGGATTTTTGTATCACTGCACTAACCTAAAAGTGTATTGTTGTCTGTCCTCTCATCACAATAGAATAGAAAATGTGGCAGATCCCTTTGTCACAGGAATCGGTATCGCACGAAAGTGTAATGTGTCTTCACAGAAGCATTTAAATGTTTATTCTAGATCTAGATGAATTTGCATATTGATACTGTGTATTGATGGTACAGAACTGCTTTATATTGGTACCAGTGTATTGCTGGTACAGAACTGATTTATATTTCTCACGTTGGTGCACACGAAATGACAACTCGCGGCTCTTCTGCACCCGACGACTAGTGCCCATGACAATTACCGACCACATGTTGTTGGCGTAGTTCCTGGGCACAGTGCATGGTAAATTCCACGCGACAACGGTATCAATGCATTTCGACTTGCTCGACATTGAACTGTCAACGTCGCTGCCTTTCTGGGATGCGCGAAGCCGTATCCGGCGGGGAACCACCACTGCCTAGAGCTGTTGTGCTAGCTCTCCGACGTTGCAAGATAATCCGAGACGACGGACAAAGCGTGTAGCTGCGTAGTCCCCGAAAGCAACCACTGCGAGCGCCTCGTTGCAGCGATGGTGGTACAACAGCGGCAACCTCTGCGTTGGGATTACCGAAGCGGTTGTGGTTGTGGGTGTGGGTGCCATGCTTCGAGCTTCGCGTTGCGTAACCGCGCCCAGCCGGCGGCACAGCCTCACATGCGCGTGTGGAAGGAAGCGTAACCATCGAGAAATAGAGGAAAGACTGACAAGGAAGAAAAATTCACAGCATATCCATGGAGTGAATGACGATGAGTGGGCGAAGCTCCGGATGTTCATCGTAGATTGTGCCGAGTACCGGATTAATTTAGTTAACGCGCACGCTACGAATCCTTATGGTTCAACTACGCACAAGTGAAATCTCCATCCGGCTCTTCATTGCAAGTCAAGATCCAGTGCCTATATATGTATGTATATATATATATATATATATATATATATATATATATATATATATATATATATATATATATATATATATGGGCGGCCGGTGAAAAGTTGTCCAGCGCGAGCAGTCGGTATTTTTCAATCAAGAAACTCGCTAGAAGACGCTCCCTTCGCGAACGTTGGCTCTCGCGGGTGAGGGCGCGTTCTGCTTCTTTGTGAGCTGGTACAGCGGTCATCGTAGAAAGAGCGTTCCCATAGTCAACGTGCGCCTTTCGCTCTCTCTCTCTCTGTCTGTCTCACAAGACAGCAGATGGAAGAGTGAGAGAGCTCGCGCGCCGGGAGGCACGCGCCGAGGGCGAGCGAGAGCCTCCCGGCGGCGCGAGGTGGCTACATACATACTACGACTACTACTACTACTACTACGACAGAGGAGGGAAAGACCCACACCCTAAGGAGCTTCGCCGCTAATAGTTGCTCGTTTATGCAGCTTGTGCGAGTTGCAATAATAGAAAGTCCGCCGCGGTGGTGTAGTGGTTACGCTACTCGGCTGCCACCCGAAAAACGCGGGTTCCATCCCGGCCGCGGCGGTCGCATTTTCGATGGAGGCGAAAATGCCAGAGGCCCGTGTACTGTGCGGTGTAAGTGCACGTTAAGAACCCCAGGTGGTCTAAATTTCCGGAGCCCTCCACTACGGGCTTTCTCTCTATCTCTTTCACTCCCTTTCCCCCACCCTCACGGGCGCTTAGCCGTGCTCCCTACATGGGCTGCAGAAATTAGTGTCTTTTCCGAATCACAATCAATCAATCAATCAATCAATCAATCAATCAATAATAGAGAAATAAAACAGCGCAGGCTGTAAAACGCCCTGCACCTTTCGTCGTGGGTTGGATACCCAGCAAGACCGCGTTATCGAAACTTTCTCTGCTGGTTTTATTTTTCATTCGGATTCTCATACCTTAGTGCGTCATTTCCGTTACAGAAAATTACGTTTGGGGTCTTGGTGGACCCTGGAATAAAGCACTTTCCTGATAAAATGCAAAATTGATAACATAGCATCGCCAGTGAGTTTAGCTTAGTTTAACATGCCCATGTAATCGTTAGTATGCTTTTGAACGGTAGCGCTGGCAGAGCAAGTTTCATCTGTTACAAATATGCATTGAAACGTACAGCAAGAGAGTAACATTCGCGCAAACACATCGGCTGTGAAATAGGATCGTCGGTCGATAACTGCTGGCGAGGTAAGTTTAGACGAACGCATTTTGCCGGAGATGATATGACATATTTCTGAGCCAACACCATACACCTTGAAACAAGCGATCAAGAAAGAAAAAAGCCACATTTTAGCCACACAAGGGTGAAGCAATGGGATAGCAAAGCATGCATTATAATAGAGTAAGACCTAGAGCTTTAAGGACGAGGTGCTTCAAGCTTTGTTCCACCGAACTGCGCTATTCTGTCCGGCGTTGACCTGCAGGGTGCCTAACACGCGCCTGCATGTTGTTCCTGTTCGTATAGTGTGGGTATGCGCTTTTTGTTTAGAGCGCTTAGTCTTTCGCCCAATCTTACGTCCAGCGGTATGAGCGACGCACTTCTGCGCTGCTGGAAATTCTGCCATGTTTTCAGCTTCAAGCGTTGCCTATTATTACTTCTTCGCCGGCGTTGTAGCGTGAGTCGCATGGGTAGCAAGAGCCGCGTGTGAGCCGCGTTTTGCGTCGGCGACCCACGGGAACAAGGCGGTGAGAGCACGGCGCCGTCTGGGAAGCTTTCTGCAGCCCGGACCTACCCTGCATGGCTGCTCAAGTCTTTAACATGTTGCCAGCTTCAAGAACTGCGGTTTGATTTCTTTTCCTATGACAATGAATATGGTCCTCATTCCTGCAGCTAAGATTATTTTTGATGTTTCATTTCGCGTAGCGCTAACGGTAGGTGCTGCGCAAATGAAAGGGGCGTAACTCTGTTATCGTGCCACTCATACAGGTTCTACATGCACGATATGAGTATTAGAGAAGCAGTTGTTAGTCAACCTTTCGCCGGCACGTGTGGTGGTGTTGGGCAAGAGGGAAAAGGCGAGTCAACATTTTCCATTGGCCCTGGTGTCGGTTACTCGAAGCTTTGTAATTGTGATGGTGACAATCCGCTTTCGGTGGCGCGCACCCACTGAGGGGGATAGGCCAAGAATAGGGTGGTATAGAAGCGATGGTCACTGAGGTATTGAGTAAAGAGGAAATTAGCAGACATAAATAATGAAAAAAAATTTTGAATTACACTAAAAATTTCCAAAGAAAAGCTTCATATGCGGAATTTGCGCGAGCGTTTCGTGCATCACTGGGCGTCACCAACTTTTGCCCTGGGCCTGTTACTCTGTGATCGCTATTATGCAAATCCCAGTGTGCGTTAATTGTGTTAAAATAGCACTTCCATTTTGCTACACTGCACTGCGTGAGGCGTAAACAGAGATAGAAAGGTTAGAAGAAAGACAACACCGTCTTAGCACCTCAAGGCAGAACGAACGCGTATAGGGGTTCCTTTTTCCCCGAGGACCGTAGTTGAGTGGAATGAAACACGCCACCCTCTCAATATTTTTTCTCGGTCATGGTTCCCTAGTTGTGAAAGCTGGGTGTGCTTTTTTACTAAGAAGCACTTTATTTATTATTGTTTGTTAATTGCGTTGGTCTTGTACTACGATGGGTCTGCTTTTCTATCTGACATCAGTAAATTATGAATTATTGCTCGTTTTATTACTCTTGCTGGCATTTCTGTATTCATGTTTTTTTTTTGTCGTTATAACACGACATTGTCACGTAATAAATGCAACCTTCTCTGCACTGCGAGAATTGCTGCCTTGGCGACAAAAATGTTGTTCGCAGTATTGCATAAATAGATAAAGAAATAGCAAAATAAAAAAAATTGCAAGTTCGATTCATGCAGCCGCTCCGGCATTTTCATAGAGATAAATTTATTTACAGAAAGAAAGAAAGAAAGAAAGAAAGAAAGAAAGAAAGAAAGAAAGAAAGAAAGAAAGAAAGAAAGAAAGAAAGAAAGAAAGAAAGAAAGAAGTCAATGTATTCTGGGCCAAGGAGATATAAAAAAAATTGACACTTTCGCCAGTCACGTCACTACTAACAATAAAATAAGGGCTTCGCTGTTGCATTGGCTTTCACGGCGTGCATCCGGCTTCAACTTTCTCAGAGCGTGCCCATATGTTTCTTCCAGGAAGGTACTCTCTCAAGGAACCGATTGGCAGTGGAATCAGCCTATACGCTAGAATCCTGTACGACGATAACGTTCTTTCAGCTATGAAAGCAGGTAATAGCAAAGATACTCTGCCTGATACGATAGACAATGTGTTTGGGAAAATATTCAAACAGGTAAGCGCCACAGTAAAATGCTAAACAGTAGAAATAACGCCATTAATTGGTTTGGCTTGTGCAAGGTGCGTGTTAAAACAGGATATGCCAAGCACGTATGATATTGGTATGCGCCAGTTATGTAACTTGGCAGATGAGGATGCTCCTTCGAACTTTATTCCGCTTTATTACCGCTGAAATTTTTTTGGCATTTATGCTTTTTAAAACGAATGTCGAGCGACAGAGCACGTTCTGTTTTCCTGAGGGTGGTAGAGAATTTCTTGGGAAAAGGCATTCCTTAGGCTACAGCGTGCTGCGTTGTCAGCACGCATTTATGCATGGCGCCAAAGTGAATTTGGGTGCCCATTAGTTCCCGTAATTCAACTGGCAGGTTGATGGAA
The DNA here is from genome assembly GCA_013339685.2 of Hyalomma asiaticum. Taxonomy (NCBI): domain Eukaryota; kingdom Metazoa; phylum Arthropoda; class Arachnida; order Ixodida; family Ixodidae; genus Hyalomma; species Hyalomma asiaticum. The sequence goes on along the minus strand of CM023488.1, from coordinate 30,944,209 downwards.
TGCCGCAACGACAGAGTCTCCTAGCAGAAAGTCACGAAGGGTGTGCTCAAGTTTTTGTCTCGTTGATTGTCTATGACACTGCCGTGTTTGTGTGTGTGCGCAATTCAATCTCCCTCTCTCTCATTTTTGGTTTTCTTCCATCCATCTCTGCCTCCCCTCACCCCTTCCAAAGTGCAGTGCGGCAAACTGGATATTTCTCCTTCCCGTTAACATCGCTGCCTTCAGCCCGTTATGATCTCTCTCTCTCTCTGGCAGGACCACGAAACATTTTAAAAGGGCCCTTTAACTAAGAAAGTTAGTATGTAGTATAGAAGAGTTTTCATTTCTATGTAGAGCGCAGCCATGGTCGTCTAGTGGCTAAGACACTCAGATGCTGATCTAAAGGTCGCGGGATCAAATCCCGGTCGCGGCGGCTGTATTTCGATAGAGGCGCAATGTTGAGACTAATGTACTCTGCGATGTCGGTGCAGGTCAAAGAACCCTAGGCGGTAAAAATTTCTGATGCCCTCCCCAACGGCATCCCGCGTAATCGAGCTGGTTTTATGGTATAAGACCCTGAAATCAATACATCAAGTCCGAATTGCAGAAAGATCGACTGTTAATGGGAACACTTGTGAGAAGGGGGTGCCTGCATTTAGTTTCCATGCCGAGCCTCTGTTACATATATTCGGCATTCATGTTGTCCACCCTTCTCTTGTGTCCGTGTTTTGCACGCCTTTCCTTTAAGTTATGAATACTTACAAACTCGCCTCAGCTTTCTGCCCTCTCGAGCATCAGGAATTCTTTTAGGTATCGGTAACACTGTATATTAGTGTTCTAATATAATATAAAGCTTTTACTCTCTAAATCACTCTTTTATTCACACCTCACCTATTGTTTTTTTGGTATGGGGCACTACAACTTACACAAACCTACAAAAGTTATACTTGATGCAGAATAAATACATAAGAATACTTTGCAATTTGCCGTATGACGCCCACACGCGCGGCTTGATTGAGCAGGCTGGAATATTACCTGTTCATAACCTGTATGCATTTAAATTGACTGTATGAACCAGACGCGAAGTCAAAGAAAATCTACATTTCTTACATGACCTTTCCAATCTACAGCAAAACGTTGCATCGCTTGGTACACGTAGTAAAGACACGTGGAAAGTAAAAACACCCAGAACAAATTATTCAGAAGTTAAACTGTCGTACATTCTTCCCAAACTACTTAATAAATATGTGAAAGCGCGTGTTGATCCCTACAAGTGTACATTGCCTAAACTACGTGAGCTACATGTGTTAGGCATCTAAGTTGCGTTACTGCTATGTACGTCTTTTTCGTTTTTGTTCGACTAAAGTGCGCTATGCTTCTTTTTTTGTTGTTGTTGCTAATACATGCTACTGCTGTATGTACTGCACAAAGGTAGCTGCGGGCTCTTCTCAAGCTGCCTCTACAAAGAGCAGCTTTTACCCGCGGCTTTCCTGTCAGTGAACTGATGAAAATAAAGATTATTATTATATTTATTACTTCACGATTAACGACAATACGATCATGTGTGGCTAATATCCATAATATTAGGCCCGGGATAGGTGGGTATGCCAATTAGCTGATCGATTGTTAACTAAGGTGGAAGATTGGCCGCGTTGCTACGACATACTGGAAACGAAATACCGCAAATGAAACGGAGAACGAGAAGAAGGAAGATACGAACAGCGCTAACTTAGAATACACATTTATTCGCCAAAACGGCGCAGTAGATACTGCCTATCTGTCGATAGCTTGACATACAGTGAAATAGATTATCCTTCACGTGGTTTTCAGCGCAATGAATAGAGCATGGAGAGATAATGTTGGCCGAGTACTTATCATGGTTTAATCGTTTACGTTCTCTATTTATAGACTACGCAGTATATATTGCGCAGTTTTTACGCGTAAACATGTGTTGCAGTTAAGTCATCGCTGTTTGTGTCTTTCTCCCTTGTTCCGTCCTTTAGCACTGTTTCGTTTCCCGTGAATGTTGGCATTTCAGCATACGCTCATCGAGGACGAAAGAAAATATTCCTTAAAAATTTTACCACAATTTTACCAAATTTTACCACAAATTTTACCACAATTTTCGTGCGTTAAAAAGGGGAGAGGCACAACGTTCATTGTAGCTTGCGATAACATAATAGCCGATGGAGACGGTCAAGCGTGCTGTAACGGCCTTAGTCCATCTTCCGCGCGTTGTATAAACCGAGCCAGGCACCCCGAGGTGTCAAGCACGCAACCACTCGTCCATGGCAGCTCCTTCCACAGGTAACGTATCGTATATCGAACAGTTGCGTCAGCAGCTGCAGTCGGGACGCTTTTTTAACGTCTGTAGCGGTTCTACTGTTTTAACGGCTTTGTATGGCAATATAAAGAAAATACAAATGCGCTACTGACTCTCAAAAAGCCTTTCTGGAGCTTTACTCAAACCTTTAGCAATATTGCAGAATATGGCGGTGGTGATGCGCACATAAGCGCATTGTAGCGGGAATTTCTTTGAACAATTACACACGTGTTTATACTAATGAATGTGCCACGTTTACGTCGTACCAAGAGCTACCCTCTTGCCGCCAAAACGCTGCCGAAGTGGCTTGTAAACCCATGTTGCGCACTCTACTGCATTTGCAAAAAGATGTTCATGCTAGTTGTAAAACTTGGCTGAATGCCAAACGATTCGGCACGGATAAATTTCTTGCTGTCTACTTCGCATAACATCGACTCCCAAAATCCATGGCTAGCCGGATATTCTCTTCTTCGTATTCATCATCCTCCTCTCCTTCTTTGCCGTCGTCTTATTCCTGCTCTTCCTCGTCGCCAATGTCTTCTTTAATGTCGTCGCAGAACACAACGTACCCCTCAGGGCTGCGTTGCGATGAAGCTGGGGCCTTCGAAAGTGAGAACAGGCCATTACAGCTAAAAATTTGTGATTGTGTGGACGTTATTCGGTCATATATAGGACATCTGCTTCTTTGTAATTGCACATTAGCTATCTGTTCATAACTTGGTGTCTCACTATTGTTGCCGTTCCTTCTTGCTGTTAGACTGGACGCTCATTTGAAAGGCGTGCAAGCTTTCCTATAGATCCTACCGTTATCCTACCTATAGATCCTACCTTTCCTACCGTTATCTTTCACGAACGCTGGGCTTGATTTTACGTTTTATACTACAACTCGTTTTACCGTCTATTCCAGGTACAAGAGAAGTTCAACGAGATTAATGTGATGATAAATATTAATATCACAAAAGTCAAAAGGGTAAAGTATAGCACAATACTCCCACGCCGCTGCTGGCGGATATAGAAAAATGTTGTTGCGGTGTGGAAGATAAAGCTGACTTCAACATTGAAAAGCCATGCAAGTATGTTGCGTGCGACGGGCTAGGGTGCAGCACACTAGAAGGAGCGAGACCAACAAATCCCTGAACAGATTCTTCAGGTAACAAAGTTTTCGTAGACCGGAAGAAAAAAACGCAAATGAACATTGATGAACAGCGTTTCAGGAAGGATGAGAAACGGACCTCTCAACAACAAGTAATTCCAGGGTTCTATTGTTGAAGGCATATGAAAGCTACTCTGCGACATGCCAGTTAGTGGAGGTGAAAAACTGCAATTTTATGGTCATGGTTGCTTCAGGTATTTAAAGTATACAACACGTGAGAGTATCGAGGTTCGGACGATCGACTAAAGCGTAAAGAAATTTCAGGCCAACACAATGTCAATCAATGGCAAGTGTAGTGAAACCTAGCTGGGGAACGAAATTTTGTGGTAAAAAAGATGTGTCACATATTCTAGAGGCGGAGCACGCAGGCCCCCATTTTTTAGATTTCCGCATTTTTGCCTCTTTGAATGAGGCATGCTCAGTGCAAGGAAAACAAGCCGGTCGCTTATGCCAATACTGAAGGACAGTGTTTGAAAGATGCACAAGTCCTCTCTGAATCGACTTTAAATGTTGTCAAAATACTCTTCCTTGACAACCCTAAGAGCAGAGGATCGCGGCGTCATCTATTAAAGTGGTGGAATGGTGCGATTACAATGTGAAGTGATCGTTTTCAATAATTCATTGCTTTCTATGAATTAAAATGCGTCGTTAGGTTTGCAGATATTCGTGAATTTGGCGCCCATTCCTACAAAACAATTTAGAAGGCGTTGTCAAGAAGTTCTTCAAGGAGCCTCGTAAGTGACAGATGTACTTTAAGATGTTCTGCCTAAACGTCCTTTCTGTAATGGCGAGTGATTTCGCTTTTCCATAGCTAGTTTGGCATAGCCCTCAAGTAAGTATTTTCTGGAACTAGTTAGTGCGAAAAACTGTGATTTCTGGTGTAACACCGCAACTAGTTAGTGGCGTACGCTGTGAATGCTTATCATTATCATGACGCTGCAAAATCAAGTAAATTTTCCAAATATCTCTTTAATAGTTGCAACACAGCCAGAAGCAACAGTTGCATGCGTCGATTAATCTTGGGCTTAACAGAACTTTCTGCTGGGCTAGTTGGTACGCATTCATTTTAGCTTTAAGTGCCAGAAGACACGAAGCACGAGCGAGTATACAGGACAGAGCGCCACTGATAACTCCCTTATTTTGCAGAAAAGCACGTGCATATATATATCGTCCCTCAGTATCTGGGGAGAAGACATACCAATATCAATTGTCATATGACAAGGCATGCTCAATGAATTTACTTTCGGAATGATGTAATACTATTGATGTATCACTATCACACAGGTCACAATTCTTTTTGATGAAGAATCGCTTCCATCATCTATCTTTGCTATCTTTGCCTCTGGCAAGAATCCTCCAATCACGAAAGCGTGGCCCACAAGAGCTTGAAGGACAGCTCCTAATATGCTTAGGTTAATTTGGGCCCTCTTTATTTTGCTCGACATTTAGTTCGTGTTCATGGGATTTCCCTGTTCCGCTTGTAACTGTAGTCACAAGCGGTCTGTCGGAAATAGGTTAGGCGGTTGCGAGCAGGAATAACGTTCCGCTCGTCTTCTGAGCACCTAGGGAGCTTGGAGGGCTCTGCTGTCAAATAGAAAAAGAAAAAATAAAGGCAAGAGGCTGTGGAACTCGACACAGGCTACCGTTCGTGCAACGTGCCGATGGAGTGGTCTAGGAGATTCCTCTTGAATGCGACTGTTCCTACATAAGGCAAACAGGTGGGTGTTTAGATGAGCGGATCGTGGAACACGAACAGAATATCGAGCGAAATAAATAGGGCCTAAATTCGCCCAACCCTATTAGGAACTGCCCTTCAAGCTTTTGTGGGCCGCACTTTCTTGATGTGCGGATGTCGCTTTACTATCTCTGGCTTTACGCTCTGCCAGATGCCCCGCGCTTTACTCTCTGCCAGATGCCCCGCCACTGTGGTCTAGTGGTCATGACACTCTACTGCACATCCGAAGCTCTTGGGATCGAATCCCGGCCGCGGCGGCTGCATTTCGATGGAGGCGAAATGTTGAGGCCCGTGTGCTGTGCGATGTCAGTGCACGTTAAAGTACCCCAGGTGGTCGAAAGTTCCGGAGACCTCCACTACGGCGTCTCTCATAATCAGAGCTGGTTTTGGGACGTTGAACCCCACAAATCAATCATTATCTTTGCCAGATGCAAAGATAGTAAAGCGGAGAAATGACGGAAGCGTTTTTTTTATATCAACAAGAAAGGTGACCTGTGCGTGAGTGATAGTTCACTAATATTGTACCAATCAGAAAGTAAGTTCATTGAGCATGTGTTGCGGTATCACAACTGATATTACTATGTCTTCTCCTCAGATGCTGGCGTAATATATATATGCTCGTGTTTTTTCCCAAAATGAAGCAGTTCGCATACAGGCATAGTTAACTTGTCTACTGCTTTAAGTTAAGAAAGAATATCACGGGATCGTATAAGTATCCAGGTACAAAGACAGTCCGCATTTAGTCAGCAGCACTTTAGATAATTTTACAATGTACACTATCGTGACAAAATGGTGAGTTTCAAATGCATTCAACATATATGTTGTCCTGGCTGGCGATAAAAAGTGATGGTTTTCTTAAGCAATCAGATTTAAAAGCCCACCTATCGTGCCAGAATAAGAAACAAATGGAGACTTTGCCATGTGCGATGTAACGACGTAGAGAATAAGAGAACTTAGAATGACATATCAGAAAAATCTTAAAGCCACCTAATATTGTGTTCCCTTAAATAGAAAGCTAACAATACACTCATTTTGTCACGGTGAACTTCAAACAGGTAATGGAGTAGCTTTGTGCAAAGCAGTATTTTGGGAAAAAAGAGCGAATTTAGTAACCCTCCTTTGATTTCAGAAGTATAATTTTTTTGTCCTTTTTCTTTAGTAAGGCTAGCAAATAACTCGAAGATTCTTACGAATGTGACGTTTTGTTGCGTGTATGAATACCGCCAGAACGCGAACGTACATCTTGCATTTTTAAGTTCAAGGTGTACTTCCGCAATCAGAGATAATTTCGCCTCATGATAGCGTTTTCGTTACCGTGAGCTGCCAGTAAACGGGTCGAAGCAACAATTATACTAACACAGCCTTTTTTGGATTTCAGCTTGGCCATGCAGATATACGAGTTCCATTCGGGGGTACCCTCACAGCGGTAGATGGCCCAAAGACTCTCCAGCGGCTTGTAGAAACACAAGGTGAAAAAATGCGGCAACATGGTGGCAAACAAGGCATTGTGTACTTTTTTACAGCGTGAGTAGATTAATTAAGATAAAATGTACTGGCAAGGCAACCCCGCAATTTACAAACTGCACATTTTGTAAAATGTACTCTAGTCAAGTAAGCGAGTCGCGAGTAATAGCCGAGTGTCATCATCAGAAATAGCTCATTTCCCATAAGTATGGTATTTTTAGTACCGACGCTTGCTCCTGTTTCCGTAGTAACGTGCTTATTAAAAGCAGTGACAGCAATGTTCCGCATGGCGTTCGACGATGACATAACATGGTGACGACTGCACTCGTTTGTTGAAATCTATAACGAACTAGAAGAGCATACCTAGAGGCAGATCACCAGCACCGCGCAGGTGCGTTCTTAGCGGCCATTACTGGAAATAGACGGATAAATGTAGTGCACTTCAGCTAGAGCTGAGCGAAGCTTACGTATAGGCCAAGCGTTCATTTTGTGTTCAATATTGAGTGCAGCAGTGCGGTATTGAGGGATCAACGACGTGTTTCCTTATTTAGTCTTTTCTATAGAAATGCCTGATTTAGACTTGTGTTATGTCCTCAAACTAATTCACCCTCCAGAATGACAAAACAGAGACTGGAAAGCCCTACGAACGTTTCCTATGAAGGCATACTTGTGACGTACGAGCGCACCATCAACAATGTACGAAAACGATGAGGACATGTTTAGGTGGAAGAAAGGCACCGGCGCATGTTGATAAATGTTTCAGCACAGAACATATACTTCCGTTTGATGGCTAATACTAAGAAAAAGGGAACTCTTACATCGAGGTCACAGACCAGGCTTGGGCCCTACGCCAGCATCTACTATCAAGTGAAAAAGTTATTGGCACAATGTTACGTACCCACAACTGCGTGTGGAGGAGGAAATAACTTTATTAAGTCCGGAGGAACCCCTCTCCACCCACTCTTGGTTTAGTGGTCGGCAGGGGTCGCGGGCCGCACCCACGTTGCGACGGGAAGCCTGTGAGCCTCCGCCCTTTCGTGAGCCCTCTGGACGGCCCGGAGTTGTGTCTGGTGGTCGCCGCTTCGCAGCGAGTCTTCCCAGTCTTCTCCTGTGCTCAACTCCGTACTGCTTAACGCATGCTGTTCTACAAGACAATGAACGTTTCACTGCAATCACTTTTAAGTAAACGACATTAGCGGATGCAGTACCTAGCTATCATGAATTTGAGCCGTCAAAAATGTAAACTTGTTTATAAAGGGCCTATGAACGCTGCCTAGCGCTTTTTGTCCCTATCATGTGTCCTGCGTGCCGCAGCAATTTCTGCTCTGAATCAGTTACTTAACTATTCGGTCATAATAATAAAGGTCCTACCACGGGACCTTGCAGGAGGCCAGAGTTGACACAAGCTCGGTACTGAAGGCATAACATTACAGGTGCAACACGAACAGGGCACCTATCATGATGCTGAAGAAATTCAGCAGTTTCCACGTATTATGGCAGTCGATGTCGTGCAATACGGTCAGGAAAAAAATTGCCTTAGCCGAATTGCTTGGCATTGTGCCGCGTGTTACTAGTAAGCCAAAAGTTTTGTTACAGATTGACTAGTGGGCGTAACGTGGAGTTTCAGGCATGTCTACAGCACTGCGGCGACTAGATAGTAGCTCATGGTGCGACGTAACATCGGCACCCAGGCAGGTCTATGCGCAACGTCGGTGCTGAGCATATGAAAAAAAAAGAATGCCGATCATTTATTTCGTTCAGGTTTTTTTTATATTGCAGAATTTTGTTGAATGCATTTTGTAGAATTTACTTGTCCATGAGGTCCATTGGTACTCACGCCTGCTACGTGCCACAACTGGGAGAGCGGTGTTTGTAAATAAAGTGCACAAGAATTTTTCTCGTGCATGTCTATTTGAAAACTGTTATGAAGAATAGTTTGTTCCAGAGTAGTGAAGGCTGCCGTTGTGCTTATTGGACAAGTTATCTTCTGGTTACTAGTGCTTCTCCGCTTCTGACTAGTCGCACTTGAACTGTAAATTCCATCACAGCCCCTCCGCCCCCGACATATTTTTGCGGCTAACGGTTCTTTCGGGATCGCTTTTCATTCCAAGGTTCGCGACCATACAAAATGGCCCAAAATCTGCAGCCCTGAAACCGATAAAGCTGTTACAGGTTATCGAACTGTAGTATTCTATTTCCGTGGTCCCTTTCGCATTGTCCGAGAACGCGCAATTTGCTTGCGTGGTTACAACTCTACACACATATAGGACCCACGAATGTCCTTGTCAAAATTGAGCGCGGCGACGTAAACAAAAAAGTGAACTGCGACATCCATGGCTGAAACAATAATAAATTTGTTTGTTTTTCAGAAGCTCAATATACTCCGACACGCGTCACGGTGATCAAGTACCGATTCAGCACTTTGGTGAGATATTAAAATTTGTTTGAGTGCCTGATCGAATCACACCTAATTGATACTTGCATGCCTTGCATACTTGCATGCCTAAACATGAAACGACGTTGCCGTTGACGATGACATTGAGAATCGCAATGTCCTTTCGTAGAACCGTTATGCGAAAACGCTTACATTTATGCCCATCTGTCGCATGGAGGACCTTGGTTCAGTCAGATGACGCTGTCATCGCAGTGCCTGTTGAACTGGCAACATTATGTACCGCTTGGTAAAGAGCGAGCTACCTACTCTTACATCTGCAGCTGGTAATTACTCCGAAATTCCAAAACATACTAATTACTCTATCCGAACGGATTTATTAGCAAATGCTACGGTGCGGAAGAAGCGACTTCTTCTGATAGCAGTTAAGTCAGCAGATCCTACTTTGTGCTGCCCTTTCACCGAAAAATTTCCTGAATATATTCCCGCAATGGTACTCTAGTGGCTACAGTACTCGGCTGCTGATCTGAGGGTCGCGGGATCGAATCCCAGCCACAACGTCTGCACATTGGAGGCGAAATATTGAGGCCCCTGTACAGCGCGATGTCGGTGCACGTTAAAGAACCCCAGATGGTCGAATTTCCACAGCCATCGCCTAACGACATCTCTCATACTCACCGCTGGTTTCATGACGTAAAACCCCAGAAACCCAATAATTCGTAAATGTATTGCATTATTCGCTTTTTAATCGTGTCAAGCGTTTGTGACGAAGAACGGCACAAAACCCAACGTTTGGAAAGTCGACCTGTCCACTACGCGAACTCGGACGTACCCAGGAAGGCAAGTAAATCATCCTGCATGACAATAGCGGCGAGCCCAATCATCGATCGCCATTAAAGTGATCAGCGGCGAAGTGAGTGGCTATTATGAATCCTTCACAGCACATTCTAGTGCCTCGGTGAAAGCATGTGTGCATATAAGCACGCTTAGCTGCCATATCCATACTCACTTTTTTTCTTGCATCAGAAACAACTGCAAACAAGAAACAACAAGAACAGGTAGAAATGCCGCCGAATTAAGGGGAAGGAGCATTGTTTTACCGATATGTCGGAATTGGTGCCTGCCGAGCGTATGTAATTGTGGTGGGAGACATTGGTTCAATTTTAAATGAACCCTCGCCTTGGGCGTAAGTCTCGTTGGGCAGTGCTCTCAGCTGAAAGCAGCGTGAATAATCTCTCTGGCTAGTTTCTCAAAACTGCACACTACGCAACAGGGATAAATATCGCAAATAATGCAAAAAGCTCTGTCACGCGAAGAGGGTTGCAAGAATAAATATCAAGTTATGTTGTGTTCAATGTATTACCAACTATAATAATGATCTTTTGAGTTCTGAATAACCAAGAAAATGCTTTAGTGACGGTACATTTAACTAGGCTAAATTATTCTTACTTAGAAAATACCCCCACTCGTCAATAGCACTTCTGAAGCTATTGCCCTCCTGAAATGCTTCTCGTATGCACAACCAACCTACGTTTCCGGTTGAATATTCTCGTAACTCCAAATGATTTCTCAAAGCCATTATTTGAATAAATATTGCAGAAGTTGGAACGCTAGGAACCTTCTGCTCTGAAAATACAAGTGCTGCTGTCGTCATGTATTATGAGCAAGAACCGGAAGAATTTCCTCTCAGAGCAATGGCACTAATGTAAGTACAATCTTGTTTTTAAAGACGATAGTCTTTCTTGGGATACTTCTACGCAGAAATTTTGGTCTGTGTGTGTGTGTGTGTCCTGCTTTTCGATTCAGTAGAATGGCGAAAGTTTAATCCCTTCCTCAACGACCACGTATCTTGAACTGGTAGCTGCGTTCATACTTCTGAACACAGTCGACCAAAAAGCAAATATTACGCATATCTGAGGAACAACATCAATACGTAAGTATTAGATGGTGTGTTCCTTTAGTAGAAAATACATAGATGCGTAATTCTAAAGACCCTAGTGCTTGTTCGGATGCACTAAAAATGCGACGCGTATGAACGAAAAAGCTGACGTTTCCTAAGCTTCGGTAAAACGACACGGTGCTGCCACCTACCAGTAGCTATGCGTACTACGCAAGCTTCTTGCGTTTCCCGATATCATGGCCAGATGGAGTCCATATCTCACGCAGCGCTGCCTCCATTTCATCAATGCCAGCCACATGCAGCCGATTCAACATAGACGGGGCGCTGTCTGAGGCAAGGCAAAACATAAATGGCCGTTTGATGATATAGAACACAGGAAACAGACGAGGTGCGCGATGCGCGAATTGTCACTGACGGAGAGGCTAAGCGAGCGTACCCGGCGGCTGAACAGACGCCCGAAGCTCGTGCCGAACCGCAGATGAACCGGGACTCATGTAGTACGGCCGGTAGAAGACTATCGTCTTTCGACGACATTTGCAGCGAAGCACGGAGATACGCGGCCAATTTTTTATTGTGAACAAGGTTCTTGTGGAGGAGCCGGAACGTTAATACATTCGTTCTTTTAAATCATTTTTGGTCGGTGTCCGGATCCTTTCTCTTAAAGAAGTAAAATCTTGTCTTTCTGATGCACGAGTACAAGAAGGAGAACAAAGGCTGGAAGAAAAATGTTATGTCACTTCAGTAAAACGAGAAAGAGACGTGTGAGTAAGATATTGTGTGGAGCATGCACAATAAAAGATATAACTCTGCAACACATTTGAACTTTCGAAAAGTTCTCACGCAAGGGTGACAGGAAATGGTTCCAGCCACTCTAAGCAATCATGCGGAATCTTGTGCATACAAATCGCCAGACTATTTGGTGAAATCGAAGCGGTGCTTTGAATAGACCAAGGTGTCTCTCCGGAAACGCACACTTACATATAGAAGGCAGGGATCCTAAGGTGCTCAGTGGATCTGCGATCTGCCAGCAAGCGTCTCTCTCTGTACTCTAAAATAAATCCTCTTACGGGAAGCGTACGCCCTTGTTCATTTCTGTTAACGACATTCAGAAGTATCGGCCCCACGAATTCGACTAGTAGTGTCTTCGACGTTTTCTTCTGCTCTTTGAGAAGCAGAATACTAAGCAGGCAAAACAAAAACATCGGCAACTTCACTGATGAGATAGAGTGAGTTCTTTTTAGCTGTGGGCACTGCTAGCAAGGCCAGACAGGTTGTTAGGATGCTGAAAGCATGACGGCAGTTAAAATGTTGACTAGAGTGTGCCTATCGGCGTCGCATATCCAATAGATATTAAATTGACGCCAAACTTCACAAAGTTCATTGTTTAGTACAGACGCAAGGACAAAGGAACACGTCGACTTTTCGAGGACTCATAGGTCGGTAGCAGAGCAAACGCGTGCATGAGTCGTGTTTTGACTGTCATGTGTAAATCAAGAGTAATTCAGAGACCTGAACAGTTAGCAATCGGTAGAGGCGCCAAAATTGCTGATTGAAGAGTAGCGCCAACATGAATAGACGAACGTTATGTCTTCCGCGCTCTACGCAAAAGCGGACTTTTTGTTTAACAGAAGAGGCTTGGCTGGGCCTGTATGTTATTCTTTGTCGTAAAATGGGGGAGTGTCACTGATTGAAAGGCGAAGTAAAGTGTGTTTTTAGCATAGACGCGCATGTTAATGAAAAGAAAGGCAACCAATCATTATGAAAGTTGTGACATCAAAAAATTTGCGAAATATTCATGCAGAGCAATAGATTAGTTCCTGCGGTGTTTCTCGCATTGCTACTCCTATTACTTAGCACATATATACGCATATGGCGGAGCATAAATGGCGAGGTCGCAGGTAAGGCAAGCTGGAAAACGGCATGCGCTAGCACGCGCGTACCTCGAGATTTTATCGCAAAATTTGTCAGTGGCGCCGGTTTCAAAGCAAATTTCAAGGCACAGCTTGAAATTTGACAGCAGAGTATCAGTATACAGGGTAAACACAATTGCACTACAAGGATTGTAACTTCTTTAGGGACGTATTTGGGGAGCTAGAAAAATAACTCTGAAACGTTTTTGATTAGAAGCAATTAATCTTTTTCTAAAGTTTTACGCACAGCTCCTCTTCTGCGGTGAAACCACTATGCAATAAAATGGTGTCTGAGAATTAACTAGTTCGTGGGCGGAAGCCATGTCAACAAACCAATAGCGGATTCCACACGTGACAGCCTAGAGCAATTTTGTGAAAAGATGAAACCAAAGTACATGTCAATGAGAAATTCTGAGTAGAAAAAATAGGTAGATCGATAATGAAAGCTCGAGGTAAGTCCCAACCTACTGGCTATTCTCATAGCTATATCATATATCAACGCAATTATCATTTCCATCTGCAAGACCTACACGGTATTCGTGGCGAATACCGTGTAGCGTGTAGTGTGGCGGCATAAAAGTACGAATAAGTACTTTTATGCCGAGGCCAAACACAACGCAAACGTGGCACCTGAGGCCAAGCACAACGCAAACGTGACAGCTTACTTCGAAGTCGCCCGTATCGGCACACACATAAAAAAGGGTGTTGCAAATGCTTGATATCACATGGCCGAATCCCTTTAGGCGAGCTTATTCATAAATTTTTTTCTATGTTTTTCTAGCATGAAAGTGCACGTTCAGAGGCAGCACTCTTGGAGAACATATTTTCGGGCACAAACGGTTCCGTTTGGAAAACACGCGTGAAGGCACCTAAGATACCGCGTAGCCAAGGATTGAGGGAAAGGTGAGAATGATAACTGACAAAACAAGGGTGGTGCCTCTTGCCCCACTGTGTGTACTTGATTTTTTTTTCCTCGTCCTTCAGCAAGCAGCGCGATAACTCTGCACTCATTCATAAGAAATGGCCACCACAGCCGCCCCGCTAGAAAGAATAACATTTACGCAGAATTATTGCTTGACCAACCATACTCACATCTCATATATATTCCATGAACACTACGCATGCCAGAAGCAAAAAAATGGTAAAGGTATCTGCTACACCATCCCCAAACTTTTGCACCATATCCCACAGCCCAAGCCACCTCGATTAGTGACATAGAAATGATATTCAGTATTAAAAAGTGGTAAGCCAAGAGTACAATGCTAGGACAACGTCATCATTTACCACTGTACTACATGGAAGCGTGCTAATGGGCTAAACCCGTAGAGCGCCATTGAGTACCGAGTACAGACATCGGCAATCTTTTGTTGGAGTTTGAGATGACGACTGGTTCTGTGATCTGCTTACTGCCTTACATTAGATTTGTATATACATTTTGGTTATGTCGTTTGTGCGCATTTTTAAGCCCGCGAATAAACAATTCTCACCTGCAGTTTTGGGTCCACAAGGTATTCTCATTTCAATAGAGAGGACTTTCAATACATGAACGAGACTTTCAGGTAAGTGATTGAAATATATTCTGGTGGTCAAACTAACATGTGCAACCTTATGTGAATGATTTTACCCCGCAGCAATAAATATGCTAAATGCTCGTACGTATAGGTAACATTGTACGTCGTTGAATTCATTTATTTTCTTCAGAATTGTTGTGAAATAATTCGCTGACACACTGCGCATTGATTTTCTAAGACTGCACTGCAAAAATATCATAATACAACAATCACATTGAAACCGGATCGCGCATTTGTATTTGGCCAAACCTGCAAATAATGGTTAAGATTCTGCAGTGTGTAAGTGCATTTCACAGGACACACAACATATGTAAAAAAGAAACAAAGCAAAGCCGTTTCCACGCCTGCAGAATATGAGTAAACAGCGGGGATGGGGCAACGGTGTCAACTTCACTACCTCTACCACGTAGTACTATCATTATTCACAACACAATCCTCTAGCAGAAGGGTTCAGGCCAAAAGTGTGTGTAGTGGGCATAGGGCAAGCGTTGGTCAGCTATCTCCTTCTGCACAACGCGATACTTTTCTTTCTGCCTTTCTTTAATGCCCTTCGCAGAATCACTGTCATATAGCGGTGTGGACAGTGCGTCAAAGGCAAGCGTGGTAGCGATTTTCTCTTCTGTATGATATCGGGAGCATCGGAGACATCGTGGATGACACACGGCCGGCTCCTGCGCCGCTCCGTGTTAAGAAAATGGTAGAAAAAGGCACGTTTATTCGAAGCGATTCTGCTGAATGGAGGGACCTCGGTTATTTTTTAGAGAGAGCTACACTCGCCGTATTGTTGCCCTTTCGATTTGGCCTGTGGCCACAACGCGAGCTGAGCCGTTGCCTAGCACCCGCTGCAGTTGGCAGCGCCGCTTGCCGCGCTATCTGGCATGACGTCAGAGGAGCAGCCGGTGAAAGCTCGAGCTGAGCCGTTGCCTGGCAACCGCCGCAGCTGGCAGCGCCGCTCGCCGCGCCATCTGACATGACGTCATGCGAGGAGCCGGTGAAACCGCGTTTAGGATGTACAACAACACATCAGGAGCCGGCGTTGCATATGGAAGGGGCGGCTTGGTGGGATTCGTCGGCAGATATGGAAATTAAGTCGGCGAGACTGAAAGAAGCCAGGCTTCTCCGTCGGAACAAAACCATGAGGAGGCAGTGAGCCGAGGAGACGGAGGAACAGGCGAGTGCCAGGCGAGTGCACTCAAATGAGGATGGTTCGTCGTCTAGTTCGGCATCTCGTGCCATCAAGGAAGGCATGAAACCAAGAGGAGGCAACGAGCTGCGGGGACAGAAGAAGAACGTGCCTGGCGTATCGAACGCAATTAGCAAACAATAGCAAGCAGCTATTGAGACGGCTGCTTGCTACTTCACCGACAATCGGGCCGTCTTTGTGGCAATTTAGATACAACAAGTTTAAGACTTTCAAAATAAATGCGTTGCACTTACAATAAATATTTCTAGTCCTTAATGTAACCATAACTTAACGAGAAGTAACGACGAAATCCAAACAGTCAGACGCACCAAGCTAAACAAAAAGATTAAGCGTACCCCTCGCTACGCACACCCAGGCATGACTGAGTTAAGACACAGCCACCTTTTTATAAGATGACAAGACAATCCGTCGCTTACGTTTTTCCGATTCTTCAAACACTTCAGCCAAGCTGCACCATGCCAAGAGCATGTTAAACTCGATTTATAAATGCCATGTTTGTACGGTGGTACCTGGGAATAAAAAATGCTTTGTTTTGCCGCAGGTATTTTTCTTTGGGGTATCTTATATCTTTAAAGGACAGAACCGTGCGACGTGGCTTTTTCTTTCATTGGATCATTGATTGATTTGTGGGGTTTAACGTCCCAAAACCAGCTCTGATTATGAGAGACGCCGCAGTGGAGGGCTCCGGAAATTTCGACCACCTGGGGTTTAACGTGCACTGACATCGCACAGCACACGGGCCTCAACATTTCGCCTCCATCGAAATGCAGCCGCCGCGGCCGGGATTCGATCCCGCGACCCTCGGATCAGCAGCCGAGTACCATAACCACTAGACCCTTTCATTTAATCATAGGGATTTAAGATTTCACCGAACGGTAAGGATCTTTAGTCACAGGTACTAAGACATATGGTAAAGGACACTACCGGCACTATCATTCAATTATTGCCGGCTGCTATTGAAGAGCATCTCGTAAATTCTACAGTGAAGTTGTGCCTACTCGGTCGACTACACGAAACACACAGGAGGAGGCTATCGCATTAGCGCACACACATATGACAGTCATCCTAAGTTTTGCCCCTGACACCCAACATTATAACGGAGCGGCAAGTTTCGCGGCAAGTAAACCCGAAAGCGACCCTAAACTGCAACGTAATGACGGTCGATCATTGCCGTGCGATGTGGCATTTCCTTTCATTTAATCACAGGGATTTAGGATGTCACCGAACGGTAAGGAACCCCAGATGGTAGAAATTTTTGGAGTCCTCCGCTGCGGTATCCCTTATCATTATATGCAACTTCTGCGACATAAAATGGAAGAAATTGTTGTTGGGCTTTTCAAAAATGCAAGATGAATAATAGCTTACAAAAATTTGCTACAATGTACAGCATATTTTATATCGTCAAATATATACACAAATACGCCACTACGAAAAATATACGCTAAGGAATCACACAATATGAGAACTATGGTGTTTAAGTTCGATTCTAAAACAAAAGTAAAAATGACGATATCATATGAAATATTGCGACTGACAATGTTTACTTTATTGTTTCAGGCTATGCGGGGAGAACGATGTACAAGGAAAAGCTGGGCAAAATGTCCAATAGCTGCTCGTGTATGGAATCTCGGTCATGTTTTATGCCATTTGTTTTTCTACAACGAAATCAACGTTCGTTTATTAAAGCACGTCTGCTTCCGACAGCACTAAGCTTGGGCGCACCGTGTCAGGGGAGCAATGCGTTAAAATGGGCGCACCTATTCCAGAAGGACCCTGTTTCTCTGGAACAGATTACGAATCTAGGTGATATTTCAAGAAGTCCAGTGTGATTGGAATATTTCCTTTATTCCAAATATATTCCTAAGAAGGAGATGGCTGGTTGAGCATTGTTGAAGTCTGCAATGAACGACAGAAGATCCGCCTCCACGTGGTGCCAGATCAGGATGACATCGTCAATATAACGCCTATAATAAAATGTTTTGATCTCGCAAGTATCCAGAAATTTGCCCTCGAGTTGGCCCATAAATATGTTTGCACAGCTTGCTCCTATTTTCGTACCCCTAGAAGTCCCACTGACCTGCACATAATCTGTCCCATTAAATTCAAAGTTGTTTAACGTTAAGATTATTACCAGTAACAGCCCCAGTGTTTTACTACCCACCGTTATGTTGGAAACCTTATCTTCATAAGCACGTAATACTGCTTGGATGCTATCCATATGTGGAATGTTGGTGTAAAGCGAGGCCGCGTCTAGTGTTACAAGTAAAGAGCTAGATATGGTACGTCCAGGTTAATGATATCGAGCAAGAAGTGGTTTGTGTCTTTGAGGTATGAATTGAAAGTTGGCGGAATATCTTTATTAAGATTATCGACGAAGCTGGAAAGCGGTTCAGTGGCGGTGCCGATGGCAGACACAATAGGATGACCCGGATTATTCGGTTTATGGATTTTTGGGAGGATATAATATCGTCCCAGCATGGGGCAGAGGGGAATTAACGACCGCCTTGCCTTCTCACCGATTTTGTCAGCCTTCACGAGATGATTCATACTATTCAAAACAATTTCCTTGAACCGCTCCGTCGGATCGTTATCAAGGCGCCTGTAGAAATGCTTGTCATTTAGCTGTCTCTGAACCTCGGTAGTATAAGCCAACTATTCGTCACTACTACAGCTCCACCTTTATCTGCCGGCTTGATAATTATGTCTTTGCGGCCTTGTAATGTATGGAGCGCTTCCTTTTCAGAAATAGACAAATTATGTTGAAATGACGTGCGATTCTTGTAGGCTTCTAGGATGTCATCTTGTACTACTGATATGTATAGATCAAGAAACTTGTCACGTTGTGCTGGAGGCGTCCAGTGCTCGCGCGATTGCCATTTAGAGGCCGTTCATGAAGGAATTCTCTTAGCCGTAGTGTGAAGTAGCGAGGACCGCTACTTCACACTACGACTTCGAGAGAACGACATCAGATATACTGACAATGTAAGTGGTCTGATGTATTTGTGTATTGTTAGAAGCCGGTGTCTCCTGTGCAGAAGGGTGGCTATTGTGTCCAACCCCTGTCTCAGGAAGTACTCTATGTCGGAGCAGCTTTTTCGACTTTTTTGAGTGGATTTCAGCCTTCTTGTACCGTTCGTATTCATTGAGAGCACTGATTTCTGAAGAGCTCATGGAGTGCGTCGCGCAGAGCTGTCGTTCAGTGTTAACCAATACCTGCACTGGAACTCCAAGAAAACAAAACAAAGTGACGGGACCCCTAGACTTCGCCTTAAGTATGGCCTTCGCCTTCGCGATATCGATGCAATTGGCGCCATTCTCATCGCGCTCTCTTCCGCTTTCTATGCTCATCAGTCGCCTAGCCACGTAACTGTCACGGTACCACTTGGCAGTATGTCCA
Source organism: Hyalomma asiaticum (assembly GCA_013339685.2). Lineage (NCBI taxonomy): Eukaryota > Metazoa > Arthropoda > Arachnida > Ixodida > Ixodidae > Hyalomma > Hyalomma asiaticum. The sequence goes on along the minus strand of CM023488.1, from coordinate 30,925,181 downwards.
TGTTACTTGCGTTGCTGCATGCCCTCCGTCATCGTGTTGCGCCATTTCACATAGATGCAGCGTGAAACCTCTCCGGTGAAAATGGCTCCATTATAATTAAGACTTGAGCTAGCTGGTAATGGTTCTTCTAGAGGTGAGTGCGGTGCTACACGAAACACGGACAAACAAGAAGGCGCACCTGTCCTGAGCGCCTTCTTTTCCCCTGTTTTGTGTAGCGCAGCACCCATCTCAAGATGAAGCTAGCAGAAGGATTGATGCGGGGTGGCCGAGCGTGTAGCCCAGGGCGCAAAGGAGCAAGGGATCCCAGATTCGATTCCCCGGTTTCCAAAGGCCTTTTCTTCTTTATTCGCGTGTAACTAGTATTTTTTGTTCACGGGCAACGCTGATTTTTTGCTCACAACCAACGACGCCGACGCCGACACCGGAATTTCTGCGAAACGAGCCCTTTCACGCTCTCGCGAGAAAACGTCGATGAACTAAAACTGACACGAAGAGGAAAGCAGTGATTCCCAGCGAGAAAGTGAACATGTGCAACTCCAGTGCTGTTGAACATGGCTTTGAAGGCACCGAAGCGCAAACAGTTTATTCCGCATTGCGGAGATTCAGAAAGCCCGATCTTTCGAGCGTCATCCTGCAGAGGATTTCGAGAGGATGCAATTTTTCTGGAAAGGCACCATTTCAGCGAGCTTCTATTTGTGCGAATGCTTCGAGGGTGCCGGCTGGTGCACTAAGTCCACAAACGAAGAACGGGCACAGGAGTTCAAGAAAGATAAGCGCTAATCCAATGCACGCCAGGCGCAGTATCAGTATTGTCGCAACCAACCACCGGAAGTACCGAGAGTCACAGCGGGTCGCTGTACGTTGTTGCTGATTCCAGCATGTGAGACGCAAGACACGTGTACTTCAAGGTATCTAGTTCCTTCAGCGCCTCACGATGCTGCATCATCACACGGACGTGTACCTGCTCACCGGTAACAGCGTCTACAGAGAAGATTAGGATGCATGTCATCGATTCGGTGCAAAAGGAGGAAGCCTGCCTGAGTTCAGCTCAACCACCTGAGACTACTTGCTTTTTGTATGTCAAGCAAGACAGTGGTACATTGATAGGGTTAGAGAGAGAGAGAGAGAGATGATGGGCGGAAAGCAGGGAGGTTAACCGGAACGAAACACGTCCAGTTTGCTACCCTGTACTGGGGAAGGGGTGAAGAGAGACAGAAAGGGATGAAAGAAAAGAATAAAGGGAGACAGGGACAGAGTTAGAAGTAACTATACTAGTTAGTAGAGAGACACTGATAAATAGTTACAGTGGCAACGACAACGCAACCTAGTAGTGTTGTGCCAAGTTGTGCCTAGTTACCTTTCCTACTCATCGCACGCTTCTGATTCCTCCTGCCCCCGCCCCCGGTGGCGAGACGTTACAGGACACAATGAACTGCAATGGGACACAAGCTAATAGAGGAGAGCGACCCAGACGTAGAGGACGAGGAAGATTTAGAATAGAGAGGTCGGAGGAATGGATGTGAGAAAAAGGTGTGCTCGGAGTATGTTTTATTCGGGTATTTACTGGGTACGTCACTTTATAGAGAGAGAGAGAGAGAGACTAATTTTAATGCGCTCTCACAAATTGAAGTCAACACGGGGTCTTGAGGTTCTTTGACCTTGTACGCTTCCGCACTTTTTTTTTCCATTGGCCTACTCTGCGACAGTGCCCGCTTGAGCTTGAGCGACGTTCTAACAGCATTCTAATTTTTATATGTCACAAGTGTGGAAACAAACCCGTTTTCTTTCTCGTAGTAGCTTCCAGAGCCTCTGAAGTTTAAGTCAATGACAAATGACCTTTTCTCGGTAAAGCTTAGTGCCTTGGAATTCTATGGTCAAGAACATTTTGCTGGAAGTCAAGAACGTTTCGACAGAATTCCTCTTTAACCAGGAAAAGCTAAAGCCAATGGTAAAAAAATTAGACAACGCTTAAGCTCCACTTTCCTTGGACACCACATTACCTTTACCGTGCTACCCCGTCACCAAAAGTCATCGGAAGATCGAATCGTCTCGCCCGAACGAGGGTTAATGTTCCTGCTGGCGCATGCGGCTTCTCGGGCAGACAAAAATCAAATTATTTGGTTTACGTAGTTAAGAAGGAGTACATCTTTAGAGATATTGACGCGACACTACAAAAATTGAGACCTTGGACAGCCCAGTACTTTGTGGCGTCGCTAGGAAAGGATGGATTCCATTTGTGATGCTCAATAATTCGGCGCATAAAACGGCTTTTGCTATATGTAAAAGAGGTATTTCAATTAATTGGTTGGAAGAAGACTAGTAACAATTTTCAGGTGTCTCGTGAACAAGGTAGGCGCCATAATTCACAGTTCGAAAGCGCTGAATCCCTACACGTCAAGGCGCCCGAGTGCTTATGTGGCATAAGCCCGCTGAACTAAACTACGTGGGTTCAGTCCTGGCATCGGCCGTCGCGTTCTGTATAGAGACGAAAATGTTAGAGGCCTGTGCACTGTGTGTTTCACTGTTCATTGAAGTATATCAGGGTGTAAAAATCACTTTGCATTGCCAATGTTTGAAAGGTTCCTATTGCGCGCTTCGGGAAGATACAAAAGGCGGTAGCATGTCGCACCACTACATGAGGCGAAATTCCTTCTTGCGTAGCTATCTGTTGGGGTTACTGGAAGATCGCCGTTGATGAAAAGGTTCGAGAGAAGAAATCAGGCAACGGCTGATAGACTTGATCAATCGAGTT
>CM023488.1:30877094-30922329 GCA_013339685.2 Hyalomma asiaticum | reverse complement strand
TGCATTCCTGGCTTCGCTCTATCCGGTTGGTCCACTCGGCCCCGCCACGGTGGTCTAGTGGCTATGGCACTCGGCTGCTGATGGGAAGGTTGCGGGATCGAATCCAGGCCGCGGCGGCTGCATTTCGATGGAGGCGAAATGTTGAGGCCTCTCTGCTGTGCGATGTCAGTGCACGTTAAAGAAATCCAGGTGGTCGAAATTTCCGGAGCCCTCCCCTACGGCATCTCTCATAATGAGAACTAGTTTTGGGACGTTAAACCCCACAATTCAATCAAATCATTCCCTACCACCCGCAGACGAATGGGCTCACAGAGCATACCAACCGTACATGCTTGCGATGTACATTGCAACAGACCACAAAAACTGGGATGAGATTCTACCGTTCATAACGTACGCGTTCAACACAGCGAGGCACGAGACGACTTTCCATAGCCCCTTCTTTCTCCTCTACGCCCGTCCACCACATTATACGCTTGACACCATACTTCCTTTCTCGTCTGCTGATGACTGTTCCATGGCAGAGATTCTCTGTCGTGCCGAAGATGCTCGTCGGCTTGCTCGCCTACGGACACTAGATGCTCAAGGCTCATCAAAGGCCAGATACGACTGCTGACACCGCCCCGTTGCATATGTAGCTGGTGACCTCGTGTTGTTGTGGACCTTAGTGCGGATACGCGGTCTATGCAGGAAACTTTTGTAAATTATGATGGGCCGTTTGTGATTATTAACCGCCTGAATGAGGTGAACTACACGATCACCTGCATCACCGCTACTGGCCGATGTTCGGCCCGGACTCAGGTAACGCATGTCGCCCGGCTTAAACCACACACCCAACGAGGCGTGACTCGCCCGGCGGACTTCGACTGCGTGGAGAGGAATGTCACGGCGCTTCTGGAAAGTAAGGTGGAGGATAGAGAAGAAGAGGAAGAAGTTAATTCCCTCGCCTCGCTCCATCCGGTTGTTCGGCTCGGAGCCTCCTGGATAAACGCCACCTCTTAAACGACTTTGGCCTCGTAACAATACATATATATGCGGGTGCGGCGTGGACGGTGCGGTGCGGGAAGGGGTACACACGCGGTAAGTCCAACGCCGGCGCCTAGCATACGTGTTTCTCTCTACAGCGTGCTTTCTAGCACTGTGTACACCACGTATTTCCAAAATATGTACCATGCCTGGATTCTTTGGTACCTCTCGTTATTTCCGCTTATATTAGTCACGCTAACATCTGTCACCCAAGTGCACCCAACTTCCTCTTCCTCCTTCTTGTTTTTGTTGCCGTTGTTCGCACTTGCCGCTCTTCTTCCCTCCTTCTGAGGGCAGGGGAGAGCGTGCAATGGCGTGCATAAACGAACGCTGGAGAAGGCAGTAGCCGTCCTGACGAGGACAAGTCTACTTGCCGAAACGTTGCCTCCTGCGACATTCCCTCTTCTAAATCATCATTTCTAACGATCTGTTCATCGATTCAAGCCTCCATATTTCCCTGAGCTTCTCTTCTAGTTTGCACAGAGAAAAAAAAGAGAACTAGGCGCACAGAGAGCTTGCATTTGTATATCTTTTTCTTGCTCATAAAGGATAGAAATACGTCCTGTTTCAACGAATCTATGTATTTGAAATAATGCTCGTGAAAAATTTGTAAGGACAACTTGCGTGTCCGGTGGCTTATAATTAACCTTGGCTGCGTCGTCTCAGGCTTCTTTCTTACGTGACCTTTTTTTCGCATGCTTGACATTTTAACCGCGCCGAATAAATTAATTTGTCCGTCATTCAACTCGATGTCCAGTTCATTGTCCTCCAGCGTTCTCATTGGCTGGGCCGCGCAACCTATAGCGGCCTATCACGGGTAAGGTGCTCATAAATAGACAGCGCTGACCGGAACATTTTCAAGCAGGGTTCAGGACTGAAGCTACACGAAAACTGCATGCCATGCGCACGCTTTGCCTGATTGCTTTACTTGCCTTGCTGCAGTATGTTGCTTCCGCCGAGGAAAAGCGAGGTAATGTTGATATTTAGTATTCTTTTTAGACATATTTACGCACGCCTGTTTCCACCTCTGTTTTGCTTATCATTTAGATTTTGTGACGTGTATTATATGAGGAAAAGTTCTATTAGTGAACGCCAAAATTCTGCACAGAATGAACATCTTGGATTATAAATATGTCTCTTTACTCGGCAAGAGTATGTTAAAGGAACAGTTACTGGATTTTATCGACGGTATTTGAACTAGTAAGATCTTCGAATACAATAACGCAATCACCTCCGTTTTTTCTGCGATCGATATGCAGTCGGTCAGAGAAAACAATGAAGCGTGTAACGCATACGGCAAACAATTCCGCTATTATCTACATTTCACGTTACTCTTAATAGTAGTGGTAGGAATAATTAGTGACGAGAGTAATAAATTACCTAGCTTCCCTTTTTTATTGCGAAAACGGCGAGAAATTTCCTCACACGGGAACGTTGTCACCGATGTCATCTTTACTTGTTTGCTTTAACCGACGACTACGAGAAGGTGAAATTAAAGTAAGAGAAGAATCATAGGGCAGGAATACGTGTGTAATTGTGAAGGAATGTAGTGAATTTCTTAATGTCACTCTGTGCACAATATCAAAATGCCGAAAAGAATTCCAGTGCTCACTTTTGAGCCTAAGAACACGACAGCTGGTACGGAAACGTAATCAGGAAATTCCTGCCAAAGATTGTCGTACACGCCGCACATTTATGTTGGCAAAACAGCACGAGGCAATACCATACTTGCTCTTTACGATGAACTGCGCACGCAGGAACCGCAAGACAATTCACTTGTAGAGCAGCTTTTGCGTGTCTGTGTAATTCAGCGTTGCCTACGTTGTTTTTCTAATCCCGGCCGCGGCGGCTGCATTTCGATGGAGGCGAAATGTTGAGGCCCGTGTGCTGTGCGATGTCAGTGCCCGTTAAAGAACCCCAGGTGGTCAAAATTTCCGGAGCCCTCCACTACGGCGTCTCTCATAATCAGAACTGGTTTTGGGACGTAAAACCCCACAAAACAACAACAACAACAACAACGTTGTTTTTCAAGTGTGGAGCAGGGATGACTCATCGTAATGCAGCACACGCACACGAGCAGAAAAAACAAAGACAATGACGACAAGAGCGGTGCACATATCTACCGTGTTTGAACACTCGTGTGTCGTCGGTGCCTCTCTTCTTTTGCCTTGGTGTGTGTACGTGTGCGCGCCGTTTTTGCCATTCGCCGTAATTGCTCCGCTGAAAGGACCACACACAAAAGCGATCGTTCACCACGATGCTTGATAAATTATGTTTTCATCTCATACAAGGGCAGAGCTCTTCGAACGAAGCCTCCGTTCGCGTGCTTCTTCAGGAAAGGGGAGTGCTAAGACCACCCCTCCATTCACTGCTTACTCACCCTCACTTCAATTTTGCACTCTGTACCGCACCAAATTTGCTCACTTTGCCGCACCAAACTACGGTGTGCTCTATCTTCTCCCCTTCTCCTGTACCTCCCCGCCGCATCCCTTTGCCACTCTTTAGTACATTGTTCTGTACCAGAATACGCTATGCGCTACACTCTCCACTCCTACTTAATTGCACATCATTCTTCAAAACACTGGCTTGCCCTTCCCATCCGCCCCTCACCCTCACTATAGTTTCCCAGTCCTTGCTACATTATCTATACATAACTATGCTATACTCGATCTTCCCATCTGCGGACAATGACATCATTCTTCCTAACCCTGACCTCGCTTTCCCACTTTTGCTCCTTGTTCCACGATACTGTACAAGACTACGCTATGCTCTGCCTCGCGTGAGGTGGAAGTAGCTAAGCGCAGGCGCAGCTTAGCGACAGAGGCAAGGCGAGACGCCCTGAGGCAGTTTTCTGCGGGCCGCAATGTTTTACAGCCAGAGTGAACAGCTTGGTTGTTAAAGATTTGGCCACGCCCCGCCACGGTGGTCTAGTGGATATGGTACTCGGCTGATGATCCGAGGGTCGCGGGATCGAATCCCGGCGGCGGCAGCTGTATTTCGATGGAGGCGAAATGTTGAGGCCCGTGTGCTGTGCGATGTTAGTGCACGTTAAAGAACCCCAGGTGCTCTAAATTTCCGGAGCCCTCCACAGCGGCTTTTCTGTCCTGTCTAGCTCCAGAAGTTCCTTTCCACTACGGTCAAGGACGCTTAGCCGTGCTCCCGACATAGGCTGCAGAAATCGGCATCCTTTCCTTAACCGAACCGTAATCAAACACCACACGTCCTGGTATGCGGCTTGCATCAGTTCACTACGATGAGTTCGCACGAAGGTATCGAAAGACGACACTCTGCTTTTCGAATGTAGCCGGAACCTAATCTTTACCGGGAACGCGTGGTTGGAAGTTCCCGTTGTTCACAGGCGCCCTGTCATCCATCATGCCGTTCTGATTCTCGATTTGTGTTTTTTTTTTGTAAATTTGGGCTGTTTATTTCGAGAACAGAAGTGGCATAAGGTTTCTCAGTAAGATCGTCTTGGCCTAGCCATAGAAACCTGCGAAGATGTTCATGTTTTAACAGCGAAGCTGTTAGTCAGATCATAAAAAAAAATTACACCATCTCCCGCTAAAGGGAACCATGAGGCGATGCGAAGCACCACGGCGTGTGCACACCGCGTTTGCATCGGTTTGACTAGGCGGGCGAGGGCGCGTTCTCGTTCCTTGCGAGCTGGTAAAGCGTTCATAGAACCCCAGGTGTTCTCTCCACTATGGCCTTTCTCTCCTCTCTATCTCTTTCACTCCCTTTCCACCCACCCCCACGGACGCTTAGCCGTGCTTCCTAAATGGGCTGCAGAAATTAGCGTCCTTTCCTAACCTAACCAAAATCATAATCATCATCGCAGAAAGCGTTTCCTAGTCAACGCGCGCCGTTCGGAGAGGAGGTGTGTGGAGAGGGTCACGTGGAGAGGGGTGTGGAGAGGAGGTGTGTGGAAAGAGTTTGTGCATGCGCAGTAAGGGTGGTCACGCCGCACACCACCACCACCACCACAGGAGTGAACTCCGCCATAAGCTGCTCCGCATCTAAAACGGCGGTGTCGGAGAAAACTGACATCATCAGGTGTGATCCCGAAAAGTGCGCGTGCACTTCTAAGCAATGCCGAAGTGCGGCGTTCATACACTCGGTTCTTTCTTGCCCACAGTCCCTCATGCCCACAGTCCACTACAACACTCCTTGACACATTGACAAGAAACCAGTTGTGGGCAGTTCTGGAAACTATGGCTCTCAATAACATGGTTCATCTCATGCGGCTACAGAAACCTCACATATCAGCGTAGGATCACTATGTCTAGTCGTTGCAACTGCGTAGGGGCACGGAATGTTATACGCAATCTTGCGAAAATTCCATAGCACTTGGTTTTGTATCAAGCGCATAATCTGGCTATTATGATTTTCTTCGTCTCAGTAATTGCGGCTTGAAAAGCTCTGCATGACCCAAAGATAAAATAAATTAGTCCCAGTGGTACTGTGGAGCTACTAAGGTAGAAGCCAACTACAATGATTTGTGCAGATTTCCATCTGTTTGGGTTTTTTTGGAGGTCTGCACAGACGTCATAACAACTTATTTTTTATTGTACATTTATAATAAAGACAATGTACTAGGCAACTCTGATTATCAGCAATAAAATAACAAGATAGGTATTGGCACAAACGCTTCGCAGCGACCAAGCGTTGCGTACGCATTAGGTGCAGAATAATATACTAAGCAAAGTCGACTCCCTGTATTTGCTATATAGCCAAGAGAGCACAAGGTGCACAAATATCGACGAGGAAATTTTTCCTTGATTGTCCCCGTAATTCATGCTCGCTGACATGCTTATTTGCCACGATCTACCGTGTTTTTTCTTGCAAATAATTCTTTGCAAACTTCGGAAAAGTGTCCCTGCCTAGTGTGAGGTGCTGAATTGAGGTCACTTGAGCCGCTTTCCTGCCGCAGCTGCTGTGACTTTCTGCCGCGGCTTGGCGCCTTATTTGTCGCCCAATGAACGGGATTTGACAGCGCCGTTTGCACTGCGTGTTGGCCGTTGGGTGTGGGCCCTCGCAGGGGGAGCACTTCAAGTTATACTGATGCATGGCGGGCGGGAAGGCTGTGCCGCAGCGTTTGCACATCTTGTAGTCCGGACTCGAGGAACAAGTTGAAATGGCTTTGAACAACTGTCGAAGTTTACAATTTCTAACACCCAGTTTGATTGCAGTGCGAGCATAGCGGCCCTTAAATGCGGCCTGTGCCTCCCCATGCTGGTACCGATACGTTAGTACAAAGGTAATTTTTCGTGGGTGTACCCGCCTTCTACACACACTCACCTGGAAGGCAGATCGTAATGTCCGCCGTAGAATGCCCTATGGCGATAGCAATGAAGCATGTTTTTGATGCTTTCTAAAATCGACATGAACAGCTTATAGTTTTGTGCTCGAGATATTGATTATATCCAGACCTTCTTGTGTACTACCCTCTTCAATAAAAATTTGCTGGAGTTAGTAAGGTAATTAGACATTCTGGTGCAGCCATCATGAAGTGTGTTCAGAAAAGCTGCCGTCATTTCAGTGCGCGGCTAATGTAGAGAATGAAAAAGTGCTGTCTAAAGGACTAAATTTCGAGAAGTTGGCTTTTCTGCCTCAATTTCAGCGTTGAAATTATCAGTAACTGCGCGTATGAGAGCACGAAGCAACCCTTGATGCAGACTATCCTTCGAAATGAAACTTTTCGGTGTATGCGATTTGAGTTCTGCATTTCTGCCGTTTTCACATGGGGAGTGTACATTTCATTCACAAAGCCAGTATTCTAAGCGTTGATTCTCACATCGCCGGTATAATGACCCAATTCTGTAGGCTCTGTAATTATTAAAATTAATCCATTTCCAATGTGTCAGTGTATTAGAGGGTCGAGCGACACAGTAAGTGAACTCCTACTGAAACATCGAACACAAATTTACTCCTTTGCGCTCGCTGTGTACGCCTAAGAGAGGTTGTCAGCAAAAATTGTGAAGGGATCTTTATATTGTGTACTAGGAAATTTTTCCTAAGTCGTATCTGCCTCCTTTCTCGGAATACACTATTCTTAGAATGATAGGCATTGTGTGATAAATAGAGCGTGTTCAAAACATTTTTTTCCGTTTCTCCTGCTCGGGTGTTTTACTCGGCTGCCTTCGTGAGTTCGAGTAGCCCGTCGTAGCTCACTTACGTATAAATAGACGGTGGAGACATCTACTTCAAAGCACCGACAAACAGTGTATCTGTAAAGTAGCAGGCCATGCGTGAACTTTTTGTAGTTGCTTTGCTTGCCTTGTTTCAATACGCGGTGTTCGCCAACACAAAGACTGAAGGTGAGGTTGATGCTCAATATTCTGCATTTGAAAACAAAACGCCACAAACTCTTTTCGCATGTATTTTAAGACATGGTGATACTTGTGGGAGAGAGTCAGGAAAACAAATGTACTGTTTTCTTTACGAATCACAAGGTTAATATTCTTGACCATCAGCCAATCTCGCTTCATGATTCAGGTATACATTTCACACGTTTGCTTTCTGCAGCAGGACAATCTTATTCGCAAGTACTTTCGCCGGCTGCAACCGCCGATCTGAGCAAGACGCGTCCTCACACGATCTTTTGCGTGCCCGTTTTTGCACTTTCCGAAGGCCACTGACGATATAGCCTACCTTAGTGATTTTATGTTACCAGATTTGGAGCAACTAAGGAATTATTACTACGTTAGATGTGACTACACTATGGTGACAGCCTCTCATCCCTTCCCAGGTAGTTACTAGTAAAGAATACTTGTCATCGATTACACTTTACTGTAATTTTGTAGAGCTCCAATTACTTCCTTTTGCCTGTGACGAACTTCATATTGCGATTAGATTTTTACAATCGTAATCGATTGCAGAATTACAAAGATACACACCACAAACAACGGTGCCGCACATGAAGTTTCAGTTTCGAATTTGAGAGCAGCTTGTACTACTGGAATAAGGTTCGACGAAAATTTTCGTATGCCCAAGTAGAGGGACCAATTTCCGAAATCGGGTTACCAGTGGCCTCGCTATTTATGTCGAAGTGTGATGTAACCCTGAAAATTAGCCGGGAAATAAGTTATTTTCATCGAGTAAATTTTCGATTACCATTCAGAAAGCTGTTGTTTTCTGGGGTTTTACGTCCCAAAACCAGTTCTGATTATGAGAGACGCCGTAGTGGAGGGCTCCGGAAATTTCGACCATCTGGGGTTCTTTAACGTGCACTGACATCGCACAGCACACGGGCCTCAACATTTCGCCTCCATCGAAATGCAGCCGCCGCGGCCGGGATTCGATCCCGCGACCCTCGGATCAGCAGCCGAGTACCTTAGCCACTAGACCACCGTGGCGGGGCCCATTCAGAAAGCTGGCCCTGCAATTATGAACGACTACTTTTACAGTAGATGCCGGAATAAACAAAACTGAAATAAAAGGTCGACAGACAGGCAGCGAAGTCCACATTGCTACGCCACAGTGCTGCGTCCTCTTTGCAGGCCTGGGAAATTTCGTTTTCTGTAAGGTGTTCTGTAAGTCTGCTTCCCGCAGGTTTTATTTGTTCTGCGAGTCTCAGTTGGCTGTTCGTACAGTGCCACAGACACTTCGATTTTTGCTTGTTCCTTCGGCAGCTGATCTGTAACTGAGCTGAAGTATCTACATGTGGACTTCATGCTTTCTACCGAAGTTGCCTTCACTTCGTTGGTTGAGGAAAGGACAACATTTCTTTCATCCGCGCTCCCTACAAGAGCTGCAGAAACTAGTGGCATTTTCTTTTGTTAGTCGTATCATAGTTGCTATGAAGTCCCATACGGACAGCTGCTTTGTATAGTCGTAAAGCTGGTGAGCCGCACTTTATACGACAGAACAACGTTCGTCTGCAGAGTGTTTTGCTGTTAAAGCAACACTCAAAAGGTCAAATAGTTGCAGCACTCTTCTGGACGAAGGCCAACCTTAAAAGACTTCTGACATAATTGCTCTTGTTTCGAGCATTAAACGGGTACGTCTTAGCAATGGCTTTTTTTATTGAACTTCGAAGAGACAAGTAATTATTGCCGTTAACTTAATCACAATGGTTGTGCGCGTCCTATATCTGTAATGCTATGTTTGTTAAGCCCTCTCCTTAATAGTTGCTGCTAAATAACTTAATTTTATTTCATTTCCTTCCTGCCAAGCAGTTCGTGCTGTGACGAGGTTGCCGCCGCGAAACAAGGCGTCAATAAGGTTAATCAGTTATGCTGAAGTGTAAGCATATTACAATTCATTTTCAGTTATGCCCAAAGCCAAAATTGGAGAAGGTATTACTGCAAGGATCATACTGACATATGACTCGAACTACTCCAGCAGGTTTCAGGAGAGAGCACCAAAAAAGAACATATCCACATATTTAACAGGGCTAGTTGGAAAGGTAAGCTCTCATACTACTTCGCTCATGAGAATATAAAAAGAAATTAAAAAGTAAGTGCGAGTCATGATATAGAACATAACGGATATAAAGTCCAAATATATCATGCAACGTCAACTTTATATTTTATTAAGCAAGTGGGAATCATTATGTATTAGTGAAAACATCGTTCGCACTTATCCTGTTATTCTTTTCGCCACACCGTTACATGAAGTGAAATCTTTTTTCTCTCTTTTTTTGCGGAGGCATTCTCCATGCATAATATTACCAAACTCGCAAAGTCATGGCATTCGCAATATGGAAAAATGAGATTGAACGTCTTGAGAATAAGGCTAGCTATCAAATCCTAAACGACTATTGAACGCAGACCTAGGCGCAGCATTTGCAGCGAATCCACATGGGAAGTGCGAGGGGCAACAAATTTGTGTACCCAAAATAATAAAATATTTGGCCTCTGCCCTCCGAAATTTGATGTTGTAGTAGATGGCCGCGTCTCGGACCGCAGCACTCGTTCCCGGCCAGCTGGCCAGTCCTAGCCCGAGCAGCGCGTCAAGCAACGTCCTGGGCTCGCACTAGCACGCACCGCGCACTCCCCGTGCATATCGTCGTCGTCACCTTTTCTCAGCATTCCTCTGAGAGCAATACCCATACGGCCCCTCCCTCTGCAGAGACAGTGGCATTGGCCAGCCTTGGCCTGTGGTAACGGTGTGGCGTTCCCCCGGCGGTGGTGCCTTGAACGATGCTGCAGCTAACAAGGGGTTCCGATCTCGTTCTGCGAAGTGCACCTAGCAGTGGGTGCAGTCACCTAATCACAGGCCTGTGGCCACACTGCAGCCAGTTAACCACCGCAGTTGAGCAGCACATGGTCATGGTAGGGCATCGCCAGAAGCGACATCAGGACATCGAAGACGTCGCCAACTGGGGACCCCCACAAGATGTATCACGGCGGTAGGGAATCACGGTGGGCATCAGCATCTTCGCCTCTCATCGTCACCCTTGACCCCTTCACGATTACCGGCGCCATCACAAAATTTGTTATTAGGTTCGCCTTTTTCGTTCTCAACCACATAGTACTCATTACCTTATCCATCTTCTTCCTCGTCAGAAGTGCTCCCGAACGCAATACATCCTTCACACGTCAAGCGCTGTTTCTGTGATCCTGGCGTAAACCTAGCGTAAACCGGGGTTAACGCCAGGTTAAGCAGGTTTACGCTCCGCTGCCATTGATGCCTCCTCTCTGCCTATGTCCTCGTCTTCCTGTTCGTCTTCGGTGTTAGTCATGCTCGACATTAAACGAATTGTAGTCATCATGACCACTACCGTCCTCTCCAGCGCCTTCATACTTGTCGTTAGACTCACCATCTTGTGGTCCGTCTTTTGAACGTTTACGTCATCGCCTTCAGACACCTCGGCTATCGTACGTCCCTGTGTAGACTTTAGAGTCGTCGATAGTGCATATTTTAGTGGCCAAGAAAACTCAGTCGGCATGTTGCGCTGCGAGATCGGCTTGTTTATTGTTTGCCTGTTGGGCTGCTTGAAGTGCGTAATTTAGGAATTCATGCAATGTACGACCCGTCATAGGTAAGCAGTGCGCAATGAAAAGACCCTTATGCATGCCGAGCGCTTTCGTTGCAAGAAGTGAAGATCCTGCAGATCCTACACATTGTTGGAATCGGTGTCATGCGAAGTATTAGGCGAGGAAATGGCCTATGGACGAATGTCTGGGTGTAAGGCACCTGATCTTAATCATGAGTTAGGAAAAATGTCTAATGTCTAATAAACTTATCTTGTTCTAATATTCAATAATTTAAAATCTATTAAGGTTAGTTATTATTCCAATACCTGATAAAGTTACAATGTCTGACATTCGAACCACCATCACTGATTCAACTGGCCGAAAAATATATCGTGTAGTCATCCACTAAAGACTTGCTACTCTTCTTATTGACACGCATACATGGACGCAATGAGACGAGGAAATCTAAGGAGAGAGAAGCGCTCTCATGCACTACTATTAGAACAGCATCTGTTCTGAAAGACGTATGTGACCAAGTGAATCCCAAGAAAGAAAAAAGATAGGCTAATGTTAAATTTTGCAACAGCATGATAGTAGAAGCGAACCTTGACCTCACGCTATGTTCTTCCTCACAGGCCCAAGAAGTCTTTAATAACCAATCAATTATGATAAATTTCACCGTGCTCAATGTTACACAGGTACGTGTGTCGGTAAATTGAACGTAAGTAGTTGGTAGTTGTCTTATTATTTGCGATTATACCTTGTTTGTTCTGTTAGATGATGCGAAATTTCACGAAATTTTCCAGAGTGCGCAATCATGAGCTGTGGAGAGTAGCACCGATAATTGGGCTACTTCGTATCTGCATGCTCGGAAGGCACGGGCCGCACAGAAACACGGGGACACTTGCAAAGGGAAGGAACCAACACTCGCAATTCAAGTTTACTAGAAAGAAAAGCACACGCATATATAAGTAACTAACTGTCATGGCATCAGGCTGCTCATACATAGGGTACAAATAAATATTAAAATAGGTAAACACTGAAAACGTAGGACATGAAATGAAAAGAAGCAGAACCCCGAAAATACAAGAGCTGCACGCACCTGTAGTAGGTCACAACACCCTCAAATTGCTGATGAGGTAGGCATGTTCATTTTGTGCTAACGAATCGTTGTTTCACTCCGATTTTTCAAGATACCTCTGTTCTCTAGAAACACCCATATTAAACCACCATAGAGCTGATAGAAACATTTCGCATTAGGAGGAGCTCTGAAAAATACGTAAACGCCCCTGCCATCTAGTTAAAACAGACGAAAAGGGCGCTATTAGGGGCGAAGCTCCTTAAGCTGTGGGTCGGTTGTCACGTATCGTCGTATCGTGTAACCACAGTATATTTCTACGCACTGTACCCACACCACTCACAAAACCATGCAACGCCATGCAACGCCGGGAGACTCGCGCTCGCCCTCGGCGCGTGCCTCCCGGCGCGCGAGCTCTCTCACTCCTCCTTCCGCTGTCTTGTGAGAGAGAGAGAGAGAGACAGGGAGGGAGAGAGAGAGAGCGAAAGGCGCGCGTTGACTATGGAAACGCTCTTTCTTCGATGAATGCTCTACCAGCTCGCAAAGAAGGAGAACGCGCCCTCACCCGCGAGAGACAACGTTGGCGCAGGCTGCCTCTTCTAGCGAGTTTGATTGAGAAATACGGACTGTTCGCGCTGGGGAACCTTTCACCGGCCACCCATATACATATATAGGCACTGGATCTCGACTTGCAATGAAGTGCCGGTGGGAGATTTCAGTGGTGCGTAGTTGAACCATAAGGATTCGTAGCGTGCGCGTTAACTAAATTAATCCGGAACTCGGCACTATCTACGATGAACCTCCGGAGCTTCGCCCACTCATCATCATTCACTCCGTGGATATGCTGTGGATTTTTTTTCTTCCTTATTGTACAGCTCCAATGCTTTTCGTCGCGGTGCTAGGGGACTTGTCCGACCGAAGTTCAATGCCGATTTTCGCCAACGCTTCACGAATATCAATCATATTTGGTTGCCAACGGCTCAATAAAATCAAGGTTAAAATCAACGGCTATTGCTCGACTGCTTTCCCAGGACTTTGAAAACCGTTCGTTGTATAGGTCGCTTCGCTGTAAAGGTGGCCCATCGCGAAGCTCGTAGTATGTTGGAATGTAAGCAGCCGTTCTTTATACCGGTTATTTTCCTGCGGAGGAGTCGTTGTAAATGCATTTAACTGTGTCCCATCCCCATAAACAATTCTTAGTGCACGAGAACTCGTTCGATTGGTTTCCGGGGCTTTAAGTCTGAGAACCATGACATGATTATGAGAGACGCCGTTGTTGAGGGCTCCGGAAATTTCCACCATGCGAACATATAAGGTCTTTGTGAATTGTTAAAAATAGCTTGCAACTACGTCATAATACACTTCATCCGTGCACACACTGTTCAAGTTGAGAGGACGCAATACGCACTACCTGGAAACACAGTGGTTAGTGGGTGTCTCGGCCATTTGTGGTCGTTGTGTGTTATTCATAATATATGAACTAGCCTTATATCGTACAAAGGGTTTCCGGGGTACAAAAAGAAAGGCATCCACTACTGTGGATCAAGGGTATTTCGCAAGTCGTTATGTTTAAACCGGTGGACCAATTCGCTCAATGCTAAAGAGACGTAACAAACATTAAATCATCACTCTCTCTTGCCACCTTGGAGTCACGCAGACTAATTGCCTTGCCCTGCCTATTTCATAAGATAGTATATACAGCCAACCAGTCAACGCTGCCTCTGGTAATCTTTTCACAAATCACGTCGTTTGAATAATCCACTAAGCTTCCGACGCATTTCAGGTAGAACCATTACACTTAATTCATACACTTTGCGGCAGGCAATTATTCACTGGAATGGTCTTCTGGAGCACATCGCAAACACTCGAAATGCAATCAATTTTAGGGCCGAGGTAACCGCCATCTTTCCTGAATGATGTATTATTTCACAAATGTATCAGGGTGCTTTCTTGCTTTTCTTTTTTTAGTTTTGTTGTTTTTTCAGTGTTCCGTACTAACAGCCTACAAGCATTATATAACGAAGTTCTTATGCTCGTGTTATTGTTAGCCCTTCTAATGTACCCCCCCCCCCCTCACACAATACTCCGATGTAGGAGCCTATGAGGTGATTTGAATAAATAAATAAATAAATTTGATCTTCAAGGTTGAGACCGAGCGCAGCAGAGCGACTCTACGCGCTCCATTAAGCTGAAGGCGCTGACTATTTCCTTTTTCTCGAGAAATGTTTTATATTTAGGCTTTCACCGGGGGAAATGTTGATTTTATTGATTTGTTGGGTTCAACATCCCAAAACCAGCTCTGATTATGAGAGACGCCGTAGTGGAAGTCTCCGGAAATTTCGACAACCCGGGGTTCTTTAACGTGCACTGACATCGCACAGTACACGGGCCTCAGCTTTTCGCCTCCATTGAAATGGAGCCGCCGCGGCCGAGATCCGATCCCTCGCCCTTTGAATCGGAAGCCGAGTGCCATAAGCAATAGACAACCGGGGGGGGGGGGGGGGGGGGGAAGGGGGGTTGTGGACGAGAACTTCCGTTAGACAACGTTTTATAATTAACAAGCGCGTAATGCAGATCAAGCATCGCAGCTATGCGCCTAAGAAGCAAACCTGAGGTGCTCTCTATAATCAACCTTGCCTAAACAAAAATCGACCAAAACACGAAAACGCTTTTACAATAATGTGGGCGTAATTAAAGAAACCTTCCGATTTCAGAAAGATGACTTCTTTGTATTTTATCCGAATGGGTCTGTTGATGGCCTGGGCACCTTACAAAACATGGTAAAATATGGCATGTCGGAACATGCGCCCAATAACACTATATACTGCCACTCTTCAGGGTGAGTATACCCGTTGCTTTTCATATTGTGCGTGCGTTATGACATCTATTTCGCCACATTAAGGTTGTTTGGCTATTTTTCTTGGCATAGCCTTATTCAAGCCGATAATATACGTTCGATTTAAAAAGCCTTGATGGGGTACCACGGGTTACGCCCTTTAAGAAACTCATAGTTCTCGAGCGTATGCAAAATAAGAATAACACGCATGTTATGCTCCCTTACTCCGTGCTATTCAAGAAGCCTCTATAATATTGTAAATAAATCAATAAAAGTGTATCTTGCTTTTCCAGCAATACATTATATGCGGAATACTGGACGAATATAAACACCTATCGTTTAACAGGTGAGAATTCTCGAGACTCAGCTTTTCATTTCTTATATCAAGGGGCTGTCTAATTTCGGTCCTTTATTTATTTTACAGTTTCATTGCCCTGATAGCTTTCTGGCGTCCTTGAGCCACTATTTTCCGTTACTACCGATGCTACATCACCACCCAGAGCAGCCGCTCAGCCTGCATATACATCTGTCATCTTCCTCTGTGTCCCTTAAACTTGGTGGCTTCACTGTTCCCAAGGCCCTCCATGATACTCTAGCGGTTATGGCACTCGGCTGCTGATCCGAAGGTCGCGGGAGCGAATCCATACCGCGGCGGCTGTATGTCGGTGGAGGCAAAATGTTGAGGCCCGTGTACTGCGTGATGCCATTTCACGTAAAAGAACCCTAGGCGGTCGAAATTTCTGGAGCCCTCCACTAAGGCGTTTCCCATAATCCTGTCCTCTCTCCGACTGAAACGTTTAGTAAACGCTTCCCCATTTCTGTCGCCACTTCCGAGGGTCTAGTACTGATCTCTGTTTTCACGCCTTTAGCCTGTTCCCAAGCATGTCCGCTCTGTATAAATCGGCATCATACGAGGGTACCGTCCGCCTCGTGTGCCGGCGCAAGGTGTGGATAATCCTGACATCACGCACAGCAGCACCGCTGGCGCCCGGCGACAATTCGACCGCTTTATGAAGCTGCGAAGCAGGACGAAAAATTTACGGATCTTAGTAATGCTCCGCACTTTGCTGAAATAAGTTTTTTTGCAACGCGTAGTACACAGCATGCTTACGTAGGTTAACCAGCGTGAACGAAGGCTGCATAGCTAAGCGCTGCTGAGAAACATGTTCCAAAGTATTTCGCCTAAAAGAGTGACGTTCTTGGGCGTTCTGCCTCTCTCAAACGACTCTGTAGTAGTCCTTCTTTTCTTTAGTTTCGCGAACACTTCTTAATATATTGAGTCACAGTTTATCTACAAAACTTTTTTTTTCGTTACCACCAGCACCAACCCCACCAACGCTACCACCACTCTCACCATCGCCACCACTATCCTTATCATCGTAAGTGTATAATCATCATGTCTATGCCCGCTCGAAGGTAAAATTACAAATATTTGACCAACTATTCCTGTCTAAGAGTCCAGTAATTTGAAACCAACGTGGCCACGGTGGGACGGCGACAATGATACTCTGCTCTGCCGTTTGATCTGGGTCGTGGGGGTGATATTTTCGATGGAGATGAAAGTGCTTGAGCTTCGTGTACGTTGCGAGGTTAGCGCACGCTCGAGAAACCCAGGTGGTCGATTCTTCCAGATCCTTCCACCACAGCGGGCATCCTCACATCATAACCTGGTCTTGGCTTTTAACAACCACACCCATTGATAGACAAATGTAGTTCCTTATAGTTTAATGCGATTTGCACGTGCTCATTGTACTTGCATTCCTAACACTGTATGATTAAACCTAAAGGGTACACGTGAACATGTACGTTGTAGTCCCAATGAAACTTACTTTGATGTTGCATCCGAACGGTACTGAGTTAAACGGGCAATGTAAAGCTACTTTTCCTTAATGTTTGGTAAATACATCTCCGACTCGTCAATAAGATTTTCTAGGTTTCTTTATTTTTACACCTTATATGAATACCCGTTAGAGAAATGTTTTCCTAAGCTTATGCAGTTAAATACTATCCTGCGTGCCAGCAAGACAGACCACGAGTAGTTCGAAGACTAAGCGACCTTATGTGATTTAACAATTGCAGATGTGGCCACCAACTCGACTTTTTGTAAAAATGTAAGTGCGGTGTTGTTTGTGGAGTTCGCTGGAAGTGGAAATCCGTCGAGCCTCGCAAAAGGATTGGGAACCACGTAAGTACTGGGCTTCCTCAATAAGTAAAAATCAGGGACTCTTAAGCTTCGCCCTAAGAGTTCGACGCGATAGCGACAAATGGCCCCTGGGCCCTTTGCGCCGTCTCGCGGGCGACATCACGCATAGCCATGGCGGCGGCTGTTCACTCGCCGTCATGGCTACGCGCGGCGCTGCCCAACACTCCCAGCCTTATATGAACATAATAACCCAGTAATGTGGACGGGAGAAGGACCGCTTTCGTAGCCTGACTGGTAGAGAATCGGACGCGTCATCCGAAGGTCGTGGGCCCGGTCCTCACCGAAGGCACGTATATTTTTGTCCACTTTAATTTCTTTTTTCACAATTACTATGCTAAAATTGAGAAACTAGAATAAATTCCCCTGTGCTTTCCAAGGCTTAATTGTTTGTTAGTTCATCAGGTTGTTCCTGTATGGGTGTTCGTCATAACATCTCGTTCTACGCGACTCCTCCTGGAAAGTAGACTGTTCCCCTCTTGCCGCCTCTAAGGGCGGCGCTGCTAACACTCCTGGTATTACACGTACAGAGATAACCGATAATGTGGACGTGAGAACGAGTGCCTTCTTAGGCCAAGTGGTAGAGCATTGGACGCGTCGTATAAAGGTGGTGGGTTCAGTCCCCACCGAAGGCAGGTGTGTTTTATCGACCACTTTTGGATTCCTTTCTACTTGTTGCACAAATGCGATACTAAATTGATAAGCAACAGTTTCTTCTACGCCTTCCTAGGCTTCCTTGTTGTATGATTAGGTTGTTTCTGAAAATTTGCAAAGAAACGAGCCTCTGTCCCGTTCGCTTTCGTTACAATATGGAGGAGGCACTTTTTCACGCTTCTCTCGCTTCTTGCGCGGATGCCCGCCGCCCAGTGTCCCTAACGGCGAGTTGCCAACAGCTCAGAACATTGCATAACCCCGCAACCCCGCATAGCATAGAACAGCAAGGTGGTTCGGCAAGAAAGTAAGGATAAGTGATCAGATGGTCTTAAAGAAGGAAGGAAGAGGAAAAGTTAAAACACGTAATAGCCTTCTATAGTACAGTCTATGTGCCACAGAAACGGGGTATTTGCCAAGCAGTCTTGAGCATAGCATAGGATAGGTTGTGGGAAAGAAAAGTGAGGGTGAGGAGTGATGTGAAGGGACGGCTGAATGAAAGGAGCAAGTTGTGGGATGCATAATGAGATAAATAAAGGAATAAATATGACACAGAGAGAGAAAAAAAGGAGATGTAGAAAGGCGAACAATAAAAGACAGATGCGAGAAGGAAGAATACGAAGAAATATGAAGAAAGAACTGTATCCACGTTTGCACAGTCGCACTGTCGTGACGCTTCCTTGCCAGCTGCACTGCTCACACAGATTGCGCAGGAGTCGAACAGCGTGCGCCATGGCTTGATTTTTTTTTCAACGTTTTCCTATAGGATCCTTTGAATATCACACGTCATCGCTCTACAAGCATAGGGAAAGATACTTTTGAGTGAAAAAGGAAGAAGTGCAGGAGGAGCTTTCCTCCACTCTCCACTTATGTGACACACGACCAAATAAATACATTCCAGATATGCGCGCTTGTCTGCTAATATCAGGGTGATAGGTGGTAACCTGTCTCAGAGCAGCCAATGCTACCTGGAGCCACCACTCGCTCCAACCACACGACTTTTCTCCTACGCCTCCTTTTACCTAGGCTGACTGGGCGGTAAGGGGAAACCGTAGTTTCGCATAAAACATGCTGCTTCTACAACGCACGCCTATTATTACCCAGTATATGCTCATTTCTGTCGAAGGAATGGTGATTAATATTTTTATGTTTTGTGTAAAGTACCTGGCTCTTAGGCAATCATCCAGTGCAGGTATGTTCCAATATGACGACTCTGCAGTCCACGCTTTACCGTAAAGGTATTAGGAGCGAGTAACCTTAGTGTAACCATCCACCAGTCCTCAGAGCCCCGCAGTTCGTGTGGCCGAAAGAAAAGCTTGTTTTTTTTTGTTTTTTTTTCAACAACGACGTCGCATACAGCAGAGGAGCTTGAATGGCGCGGCTCAGAAATTTTCACGTGCGGGAACGAGAGCGCACATACCACTATAATATTCATGAACTCCAAATATCGTCGCATAGGCATGCGCGTACAGCTGCGCGGGCATTTCCTGACACGAAGTACAGTTAAAAAACCCTTATTACGAAAGGATCGGGACCGCCAAACAGTTCGCTGTACGGTCAACCTCATTGTAAACGGTTGCGCAAGGCTAATATAATAATATACACGGGAAGTAGCCGCTTTTTCGTTATACAGGTAGTTTTGTTAGTGTGGGGACGGGGGAACCAATGCGGTGGCGAATCTTGCATTTATTCCTAGATCATTACCATATTCAGTCAGCCTGCGCGAGGTTATGAAATCGAGAACGCTGTTGCTGCCGCAACTTCATCACTCGAATAGATCAGTGATAGATCAGGCCGTTCCACATTAGAAGCGATTTCTTGTTTTCCATGCGCAGCTATTTGGAAACTCCCCTCAGCAGTCTCAAAAAAAT
Organism: Hyalomma asiaticum; assembly: GCA_013339685.2. Classification (NCBI taxonomy): domain Eukaryota; kingdom Metazoa; phylum Arthropoda; class Arachnida; order Ixodida; family Ixodidae; genus Hyalomma; species Hyalomma asiaticum. The sequence goes on along the minus strand of CM023488.1, from coordinate 30,902,750 downwards.
ACGCATCCAATGTATGTTCAACGTCATGGCTTGCACTCCAGCGAGCCAACTTGGACTGCCTACGATGTTCCAACTCTCTTCAATGGGCCCTTTACTCTACATTTTGGAAACTACAAATAAAGCCCGGACAACGCACCTACAATCTTAGCGGAAAATATGCTGCATGAAAATGTCTAAATATAGAACTATTCCAACAACAGTTATGAGGAGAGAATTTCTTTAAATCTTTGTTATAAACAAATACAATTTAGAATCATATGATGCCACAGCCATGCTACTCTACATCTTGGTATGCTTGGTTTGTACCTAAATGCGCTTTCATTTCTCCTATGCAGAATGGGTGCTCACAACCACCTCTGGTTTACTGAAGAAGACAAAAGATTCATGAACGAGACTTTTGCGTATGTATCTTTTGTTGCGAAGTGCCCATATTTGTTCAAACTCTTCATAGGGTTAAGTTCATAAATGCTAATAAGTTTAAGATTTTGGCAGAACGCATGTTTTAGCGTACCGGCATTGGTGACAACTTATTCACGCTCCTTTGTTTGTTGGGAGTACCGAAGGCGCATAACTTAGCTGCCTGGGTTGAATAAATCACATGTTCATATGTTGAGCTTAAGCGAGGCTCCCACACATAGTGGTTCTTGCTAATTGAGTAGATGAGTGATTAGAACCATAGAAAGGGCTGCCATTGTTGTAAGCTAAAGATTTTAAATCATTCAATGAAAATGATGTACACACCAAAAGAATGTCCGTCATGTGCTGTACAGATCTAATGCATCGCTTTCTAAACTGTATGCCATATCAAACCTTGAATTCAATTTAAATTCGAAGCCTACTTTGATGAACTGTATCGCAATTGTCTAAATTCTATAATTCGAGCAATGTAATTCTGCAGTCTTGTGTTAGCGAGAAGTATAGTCATAGGCAAGCGGGAGATGCGATATTTTGGAGTATTTTGCAAAAGTTGACACTAGGAATCTGCATAATCATAGCACTGTACATTGCGTTCCGAAAAGCAACAGTACAGCGCAGCCTTGTTTGCAGAAGAATGGAAAACAAATATAACGTGAGGGAGTGGATGAAGCATTAGCGGCTGCGGCGGCTTCATTTCGATGCAAGTGAAATGTTGAGCACCCTGTGCTCTGCAATATCAGTGCACGTTAAGGAACGCCAGGCGATCGAAATTTCCGGAACCCTCCGCTACAGCCTCTCTCATTATCATATCGCGGTTGTTCAACGTAAACCTCATTAAGCATCAGTTAAGTAAGACAAGCCAACTGTAGCTTAGAAGAAGTTGCTGTTGGTATAGATGGCGCTTCTTGGAACAAGGTAAAAAGTGCGCAAACCAACGACCCGATAGACGATAAAAGAATTCATTCTCCGTCTTTGGAATAAAGTTTATTCTACGCAGACCATACAATGTTACACACAAAATTAATCCCGTCACATGACACGGAAGATCACCACAAATAATGTCTCAATTAAAATCTATCGCAACAGCGCTGATGGATAATTTTTATTTCTGCGCGATATTCAATCTAGTGTTGCTCCATCGTTGGCACATTATCGGACTTCCTGATTGCTTTAGTAAGGAACTCTAGGCGATGCAGTGAACAACTTTTTCTATCCTTAGTGTTGGTTTTCTTGTCCTGGCTTCGGTTGAAAGTCAGCCAACCATGCGCTTCCAGCGATATTCATTTAAGCGTACTTTGATCCTTTCAATTTGCAACACGGCATCAATATGGCACAACACAAGCGGGTACGTCCCCTCCACTGCTCTGCGCGCATGTGTAAGCAGTTGCTGAAATGTTAAGATAGCAGACTGACGACCGGAGCATTCACCAAGGGACACACGCAAGGTGTAGCATGTAAGGAGGAAGAACCGCGGATGCGTCAGTGACACTTCAGTTGTTTCTTCAGCAAGAGCAAGATCCCTTTTATCGATGAGCACTGTGGTAGTGTGCTTTTAATCAGAAATTATTTTTGGTTGTGTTTCTTTTATGCCCCTGATGCTCACCAGCGTAATATTTTATTTAAATGTATGTGCTGTGTCTGAATGACGGGCCAGTCGCAAGCCTGCGTTTGTATTTGTAGGGTCGATGTGGTCCATGGCTTGCTCTGCATATGCCGTTTATTAAGCGAACCCGATTGTTTGATCATGTGGCCTTGTTATACAACCGCCTCTCTTGTATTATTCTTCTACCTTGCGCCTACGCAAGTCAATGGACAATAAATGCAGTGGCGAGTTGTTGCGTTATGCACTGAATGTGCTTATTAGGAGCTCCTACACGAAATCCGAGATACATCCTCCACGCCTTTTTGGCGAAAAGTTATGTGTATGTTAATGCGGTACGCATGCAGAAAAAGTCACGTCACGTGAAAAAAGATCACGCCAGCTCGATTTACGGGAATGCTGGGAAGCTGCGACGCATGCAATGATGTGCCGGAGCTTCCCACAGGAAACGTCAGTTGCTGCTAATGGGCTTACGTTAACGTGGGCACGAGGACGACCATAGACGCCGACAGCCCGGGCGCATTAGTAGAAACTCGTTCGAATCGTTTCTGACCCGACAATACTACACATACACTGTCTGGGTGCACTGCCTCCAGAATCGGCCCACACAATTATCGCAACCTAGTTTTATAAACTTATGTTAATTGTGATAATAAACATGACTATTCCTTTATTTTATATTAGTTTAAATCATGTTTTTTCATTTCTAACCGGTTTTATTCACTACACACTTTTTTTATCATCGTTTGTCAAATGATTTACCGAGACGACAGGACGCGACAACACACGCCGACAGCCCGACACCCCAAGGTGCTTCGCCCCTAAAATGCAAGGCCTATGCGGAACTTTGTCCTCTTGAAGTTCAGAGCAGTTGAGAGGGTCGGGCAGTCGTCATATCGCCCCATATCATGTCGTTATCACGCTTAAAAAAAAGCAATAGAAGGGATGGTGAAAACATGCTAATAACTGACCGAAACCGGTCAGAATGGCTCCAAATTATGAGTAGTCAAATAAACCAGGTTTCTATAGCAAAACAAAAGATACATATTACGGTTATTTATACGCATATCTCAGACAAATCAAGCTAAAATACTTCGGAAACGCGATGCTAAGCCCAATAGTTTGAACTGTTGTGCTTATCACTGTTTATCAACAGTTTATCAGGTTAAACCGCGGCACATCACTGTTGCGCACTTCGCACAGCTTTTGCTGCACTCGAACTGGCTTTGATTTCCTTCTGAGACATTCGACGTAAACATTGTCAAGCAAATTAGAGTTGTGAACGTAGCTTATCAGTTGTCTGTGAAGCTGCGCTTGTTATGAGTCAAATAAACATTCCTTAGATATTGAAGGTACCCAGCTTTTCCGATACACTTAACTTTTCTGGCGTTGACATTGCCCCTTGTACCGAGAGTAACACGTTGTTATTGTTGTTACCTGTCCAGATGAGACGAACCTCTTCTTCGTTCACGCAGCTTAATCGTTTATCTTTTCCTTGGTTACAGGAATTGCGGAATGAAAGAAGGAAAAGAAAAAGGAAAGAGAGGAAGAAGAGGAACGCGGAGGGGACGAAAGAATAAGAAACAGACGCAATAGAAGAATTAACTGCTGCATCGCTTCAACATTTAATGTCAGTTAACCTGCAGCTGCTTCTCACAGAGTCCTTGTTCTCCATATAATAAATAAGCAGACCTTACGTATACGTGTTCCACATTACTCCGACACTAAAAGCACACGCGCGCGCCTATTCTTGATCCGTGCATACGTGCGTTGCTAGTTTGCACAGAAATTGAATATTTTGCGTCCTAGTTAAGGAAAAATTAGCATCCAGCTATTGGTAGCACCCTAGTTGGCGATAAAAATGAAACGTTAGTTCCTTTGGTACTTTTCGGGAATCTGATCCCATAGTAAAGTGCATTTAATAGTCGCCAGTTTTATCCCCAGAAAAGGCATACGCCAAGTTAAGGACTACCAATTATTTTCATCCGCTCTTGAACATTTAGCTTTTCTTTTAGGGGCGAAGCTCCTTAAGGTTTGGGTCTGTCCGTCCGTTGTTCCTAGTGGCGCGTTAGCTTCAAAGAAATGAATGATGCTATGTGTGGGAGGCGCGCCCTCGGCGCGTGCCTCCCGGCGCACGAGCTCTCTCACTCTTCCATCTGCTGTCTTGTGCGAGAGAGAGAGACAGAGAGAGTGAAAGGCGCGCGTTGACTATGGAAACGCTCTTTCTTCGATGAACGCGCTACCAGCCCGCAAAGAAGGAGAACGCGCCCTCACCCGCGAGAGACATGCTTGACGCAGGCAGCGTCTTCTAGCGAGTTTCTTGACTGAAAAATACCGACTGCTCGCGCTGGAGAACCGTTCACCGGCCACCCATATATACATATATATATAGACACTGGATCTTGACTTGCAATGAAGTGCGGGTGGGATATTTCACTTGTGCGTAGTTGAACCATAAGGATTCGTAGAGTGCGTGTTAACTAAATTAATCCGGAACTCGGCACGATCTACGATGAACTCCGGAGCTTCTCCCACTCATCATCATTCACGCCGTGGATATGCTGTGAATTTTTTGCCTAAATGCGTGTATAGGTTCTGACCTCACAAGGTGGTTCATAGTCAGCAACATATCTACTTGACACAACTCAAAATCACGCTTCGGATGGTATATGGGAAATTCATTGACCTTTTTATTCGTATTGTTGTAATTATCACATGAATGGAATTGTTAACCTGTGGTCGGTAGAGACGGAACTCCAACGACATTTTCAGATTGTACACACACACACACACACACACACACACACACACACACACACACACACACACACACACACACACACACACACACAATAGAGGGCTTGAAGAAAACTGTCGATTTATCGACGTTTACGGACAAAACTGACATTGTGTAAAGCCCCACAACGAGAGACAACATGGGCTTCGAAAACCAAAAAGTGCCAATGTAACCTCCTATGGTGAGGTGTCTCGAAGATTATGGCGGGCTATTGGAAATATAATATGTGCTATTCATGCTATTTTTTCTAGGGTTAGAAAGCGTCTACATTCCGAATAGCCTGAGAGGCCTCCGTTATGTTGATTATTCTCTCATTGCAAGAAGCCAAGTTATCATCGCAAATTACACAGCCACGAGTCTTCAGCCCTCGTAAATTCCGAAGTAACCACTGGAGGCCTTGCAACACGTCACCAGCGGACGTTGCCGTCATACGTGACCTCCGGCTCTCTTTCTTTAGCCGGCCTAAGTTTCAGGATGGGAAAGGTTTGATATTTAAGCGCCGCAATGTTCCAGAGAATGACTTTTTCTTCGCTATAGAGGAGAATATGCGATCTTCTACCTTGCGGCTACAAACTCGCCCTTGACAAAGATGTCACAATGCCGTTAATTAAAATGTTCTTGTCTAAGTAACAACGCTAATTGCATGTGTGGGTCTAAGCTCGGTAACTGCATAATTGCAAGGAAGAATCTTTTTGAAGCGACGATGCAAAATGTGCTTTTCTCACAATTACTGACGTCAGCCAAGCATGGCAGGTTGTCCCTAAAAAAAAGCCTTTTTTTCATTGAAAGGTCTGTATTCGGGTATTTTTGAGTGTTCAGTTAAACGCCCGAGATGTATGCGTGGTGGGATGGTCATGGAGCTGCGCGCCATCAGTGCTACAGATGGCCGGCAGCTACAGGACCGCTGCTAAAGCTAATGCACGGCACGTGGTGTCCTCTGGGCGGCACGAACTCATTTGGGCCCATTAAATGTATGAGGAAACAGAATTAAGGTAAGTCGATAACTAGTCGGGTATAGAAATGCACTCCCATGACAGGCATGACTCGTTTTTATATCTTTAATTATTCAGTCTTGTAGGGGCTCGGGCTGTCTCGCAACCAAGAATGAACTAAAAGGATAAAGTGTTTATTAGTAATATTTAAGAGACTGTGAACGAATGCACAAAACAAATACGCGAGGGCAGACTCACTGTCCCTTAGTGTTTCCTGCTCAGGGACAAAACGCATAATTTTCACACACAGTCCGACACATCATACGCCAGTCCACCGCTGACTACCTCGGCAGCGCGCAGAGTGGTCCGCCGCCGACTCGCACGCGTGAGCCCCACGCCCACTGCCTTCACTGTGCCATGGCTCTCGTCTTTATAGCAAGCAAGCGGTCCGCGCGCATCGGAAGTGCCCAGCACGTGTTGATCAAAGACCGACCTGGCGAGGGCCGCGGCTCTCACCTTTTTAAACTCTGATCATTACTTTTGCAAGTGTTGTTGTTTTGTTGTTTTGTGGGGTTTAACGTCCCATACCAGCTCTGATTATGAGAGACGCCGTAGTGGAGGTCTCCGTAAATTTCGACCAGCGGCGGTTCTTTAACGTGCACTGACATCGCACAGCACACGGGCCTCAACATTTCGCCTCCACCGAAATGCAGCCGCCGTGGCCGGGATTCGATCCCGCGACCTTCGGATCTGCAGCCGAGTACCATAGCCACTAGACTACCGTGTCGGGGCATTTTTTTGCGAGTGTTTCTCTCAGTGCACGTCTTCCGCGTAATAAAGAAGGAACAATGCCACCGTGATCTTCTCTCAAAGCGCTTTCCTCACACCACGAAGGCCTGGGTAGGAGTGCCGTCGCGACGCAAACTATTTTCAGCTCAGTTACTTTATGACAGTGTGAGCTCTTATGTGGGCTCATTCCAAAGGGCGAAATTAGTGGCGATAGTGGCCGCCTCTGGCGCCCCGGTGTCCGTAACGACTGTCGATTGCAAGTAGACAAAATGTCCTGGCAGGGGAAAGAGTAAAGCGTAGTGTAATAAGACAAGAAAACAAGGATCCGATGCCGCCCGACAAGCAGTTTACCAGAGGTCGCAAAGATTAGGAATGATTGTTGCATTTGTTCGCTTTCTGTAGGACGTGTGCAACCAAACTGCGTAATCTTCGTTTTTAAACATAAGCCAATGACTACGGGCGGCTACTGTTCCATGGCGGCATCGCACCGCGCTGGGCTGACTGCTTCACTTGTCTTTCAATACACAGATGTTGCTAACTCGCAGGGACATGATACCATGACGGATGATGTGTAACGCTTAGAAAACATTTCCGTTTCTGGCGATGTGTGCGACTAGTGCGGGATTGCGAAATCGAGTACCGACGACGACGGTCTACCAAAACGTCTGCACGAATATGCCTAAAAGGGAAAAAGAACATCGATTATAACTTAGACCTGAGATGTCTGTGGGAATGAAGATATAGAGAACCGAAACTTCTGGCTTTCGTAAAGACTTGTCTGCGAGGTATCCGGTTTTGCCTTTGTCCGCCGGGAGTTTCAACAGAGGAAACATTCATAGCCGAACGAAAGCGTCGCAAGGTTGTCGCCGCCGCTTCCGGGGTTTCTCTTCGGCGGTTTCTCTTCCTTCGACGATAAGTTTCTACACGCTATGCAAACAAACCCGAACTCTGTTGCGCCTCTCGCATATATCAAAGGGTTCAGAGTGTTGGTATGTTACAAGACGGCGCTGAAAGAGGGCTGATAATGGCTGACGAAATAAACTCTTGCTTCCGCTTTAATAATGTGCAAATCTATGTCGCAGTACTGAGAACGTCTTTCAGCTCCCGCTGCACCGCTCAGAGCTAGTTGTGTGGGGCATTCACAGCGTGCGCTAAATAAGAGTGTCTCTTTCTTTGCTAGCGCGCCTCGAATTTGATGTGTGATTAACATGGCAGGCCGATTTCGCCACTGACTCCAAGGCTCGGTGGAGGCGGTTTATACATCCGAGCCATTGTCGATGTAAATTTGAAGGTGGAGATGGAGGAGTGCAACGGACCATTCAATGTGGGCTACAAGTGCGAAGACGATTCTGTGAATTTTACCGGTGGAATGAGGAACATACCAAAGGTACCCCAACAAATTTGGGAACGGAAAATGCGGACTCACAAGTGCTCACTCTTGGTACCTTGGCAAACTCTGCTACTGACCTTTTTGATCATAGCTGGTTCTACATATACAGTATTGCTTTTCCTCTTCATTAGCAAGGTGAGGTGAAATTCCTTATTTTAGACTAAAATGCCGCGCAGTTATACGGAAAGAACAGAGGTCTCTTTTGAGCTGTTGTACAATTATCGCGTTTCATTTGAACCACTTAAAATATTATTCATCCCAAGACCTAATCACCGCTGCCTTTTTTGCCTTTATACTTCTCTTACTATGCCGGAAATGACATCTTCTACAGTGTAATGTCAGAAAGACGGAAGTGTGCTCGTGATTTACACCGCTGTAAATATTTTCTTGCCTTGTACACTGCTTACGGGCAGCTGAGCAACCGCGTGTACTAAAATTAATGTTCATGTTAGGTGCTGCCATAATGAATTCTTTAGCGGAAATTACGGATTTTGCACGGCTGCTGAGTGCGCGGTCTAATAGATAATAATACACGACGCACTATTGATGGCCACGAATGTACGTATGGCACCTAAGACATTTAAATTTAGGCGTCTTTTCCTTGCAGCCATCATCCTCTCCTGACGCAGGCGCAACAAACTCTGGTGAGTTATGTTCGAGTGGGTGGATTCCCCATAATCAAAGAACTGCAGCTTTCGAACTATATGAAGGAAGCAAAAAGCGTCCACTTATTCTTGCAAGTTATAGAATGCCAGCGCCAAGAAAGCACTGAAAAGATTATGGCGGAAAAAACAAGCGCCGACCAATCGTTAAGAATAAAACAAGACGTTTCGACTCCATTACGGGAGCGTTGTTCACAATGAAATGAATTTGGAAAGAATGAAGGCGGGTTAAATATGTTCCACGATGTGGCGTAAGCACCGGGTGTATATCGGGGGCAGATTGGCCGAGTTGCTGTTGAGCGTGTGCGCCATACTTTGAATACGAAGGGATTCCAGAAAAAGTCTTGTCATCTTGTTTCTTTCTTTTGCCATTATCTTCGCGCTATCACAGCTGACGTCATGGCCATTGGAAACCGCGTGCTCAGCGAGCGTATTTGCTGCCATGTGTTTCTTGTTTACGTCGTACTTGTGCTGTTTTATTTTTTGCTGGAAACGCCCGTTTCACCAATGTATACTTGTCCACAATCAGCGCAAGGTATCCCGTATACGACACCGGGAAATTTATCCTTCGCATTGTCTTTTACTGTCATCAACGCAGTGGCGCACCGACAGTGGGGGGGCTCGGGGGTAGTAACTCCCCCCTGAGGCCGACCTAACCCCCCTCCCACTCCGTAACTGCTCCTTTGTCCTGGAGGAATGTGGCGCTAATGTCTCTGCAAAACGCAGAAAAAATAATAAGAATAATCATAATCATTGATGTTACTACTATTTGGCATTTTATTTACTTTTTTACACACGCAACAACTGTGTAATCGCATGCCCGGCCCTTCGTGAAAAATTGAACCCCCCCCCCCCCTGGCAGAGATCCTGGGTGCGCTACTGCATCAACGGGTGTATGAGCTTGCGCTTCAGGCTACCCCAGTTCGTACAAACGAACCGGGGTAGCCTGAATACGAGAGGTCACGACGTGTGGTCACACGATCCTCCGGGATTGAGCAGAGTTATTCTGCCCGGCGAACAAGTGAAGAAACCACTGACTTCCTGTGACTGGAGGGGCGAATTGAACTGAAATTTACGTACATGCCAGTATGTGTGTCCTTCCTGAATACGCCAAATTAAAGTCTGTTGCCATCGCGTCTTACAAGGCAGTCTAGGAAAGGCAGACGAAAAAAGGTTACGATGATGATGATGAAGATGGTGGTGGTGGCGGCTGCGGCGGTGGTGGCGGTGAGTGTGTGCGTGTGTGGGCGCGTGCATGCGTGTGCAGTAATCACTTTTCACTATGAGAACTTAGCAAACAATAACGTCACGCGAGATTTATTCCAGAAGCGACTTTCGTGGGTCGCGAGGATGTATGTTAGCAATACTTTACGTGCAGTGCTCATCTTAAGTACAGGCCCGGAATATAAGTTCGAATGTAGCAGTTCCGTCCCACCTCACGGCGTCAGTATAATTGCGCCATGTATATTGGAAACATCTGCATCTTATAGTTTATGCGCACATCCCCGCGTGATTTATTGTTTCATCATCCATGACACCACGGCAATATTGCCCGATAAGACAGACCTTTGTTATCGGCGGAGAACTTCTTCGCCTACATCACTTGGAAGAAACCACGAGTCGTTTTTACTTCGACCAGGCCTAAGAAAACATGAATGCCATAATATGAACGGCATCTTTCTAAGACACAGCCTCAGCTTCTGCATAAATGGCCCAGTCATTGACGCACCCTGAGCTCTAGTTGGCTACCCACTCAAGGTGTCCGTCAAAATCAGCATCAATATCAGCACGATTAAGACGGGTCTGATACAGTGTTGCCCATTTTAGAGCGTAATGGGAGTCGGGACGATGTTTGTATGCTTATGGTATCGTTATATTTTTACATGGCTGCTAGAACACACAATGTGATCAAGAGGCGCAGGAGGGCGCAAACCTGGTCCATTCGTTTTTTAAGAAGTGTACATGAAATAGCACCATTTAGGTGCCATTTTTCCGGATTTAAAAAGTCTGCTATGATGATTGTGCTCTTCTGTGTCCAATATTAACGAAATTCGCAAAGAAGAACTCGCATAACCAAGGCGATTCGGTGGCTTTGTAGTCGAAATTAAGCTCATTTTGGAAGACCAGAGCTGCATAAAATGATGTTTTTTTGTGCATACCTAGCGGTGGTCGGATTTCCTATGGAGTCTAGAATGCTAGACGCTCGTGTACTGTCCGTTGCCAGTGTACGTTAAGAAACCATAGCTGCTCGAAGTTTTGACAACGAAAACAAATTTTGGCAGCTAATGCCCCTGCCGTTATTATCATCTTTCAGATGTGAAGAACCTGAGCCTCGGTGAAACTACAAGTAATTCCTTCACCGTAACGTGGAAACTTCCCGAAGGAATGTTCGACTATTATGTGGTGTGCATCTCAGCCAATGACAACGACAGCACTGGGAATGCTCAGAGAAACATAACCGGCACTTGCGCCAACGCCACCCTCATTCCCCGTGATCAGACACAGCTGACCTGCGATAATATGGTACCATGCTCCAACGTCACCATAGAAATGCGCACCTACAGCGCAGGGCCACCAGAACACACGTCTATGGGAGTTGCACTGCGTAATATTTTTATTCCAGGCGATGGTAGGTAGACTATTGGAAGAGGTTTTAGCGTTCTGCTTAAGAACAAGACATGCGTATCCATATCTATTACGAGTACTGTCATCACACTTTCATTATGTTCACGTGTCTGGTGGCTGCTTGAAACGCTTGATGGTCAAGATTTCATTCCACTATCCTGTGCTTATTACTGACATAGTTGTACAAAACGAAAGCAAAGTCTTTTGTTTGAAATACCACAATATTTTCTTCCGGTGCATCACACTGAAGGGCGTTGCTGGCAATTATACATGGAATTGAGAACGCGACATCAGTGCAGGGTTCATTGTATTACTTCCTCATATTACCGGTAACTACAGAGTAGTCAAGTAATATTTTCTTGTCGTTTATACGCTTCTAATAAAAGGACTAGCATTGTCTACCAAAGGCTGAACCAAACAAAGCAACCGAAAGAAAAGACACGCAGACTTTGCAATTATTGCCTGAATGCAATCATGCGTTACAGTGATTACTTATCACTAAGAGATTACGCTTTATTTTCGTATGTTTCAGAGCCGCTTCCACCATTCGGTATTACCGTGACCTCCATCTCGTCTTCTCAGACACTTCTCCGGTGGCAACCTCCGCCCAAAGTGTCAGGCGTGATTACTGGATATATCGTGCAGATATGTAACACGTTTGCGGTTTGTGACTCCGATGAAAACGTCAGAGGCTGCACTGAACACCGCACGTCCGAAACGTTCCTGGAAGCAGAGACTACGGCTGACTCGTCCTACTGTGTATTAGTCATTGCCATTGTGCAGTGTGGCGTGGACTTAATTGGAAGCCCTCCGGCCGCACAGCAACTCAGGACGCCGCCCGGTTAACTACAAAACTTTGTTATGTTGAAGGGAAACACTCCGACATTGACTTTGGCTATTGCGTACTCTGGGGAATAAAGGGATATAGGTGATATGATACCTTAGGATCTGTATTGTTCTGTTCTTGTAGGCATTAGCCGGATGACTTCTGCCAAAACTGTTTGAACGGTGGGACAAAATATGCGAACAAGCGACTTGGCTGTGTGCATGTGATGAAGCGGATAACAAGGATAACAATAATAGCGAAGCCCCTATAGAAGCCTATGCCTTCTAAAAATCGTAATTACTGTGACAATTATCGAGCTTAGTCACACTTTTTTGTGGAATGGTCACCTTGGACGGAAGGAAAATGTAGTGCTAATGGCAGCATAGGTGGCAAAAAGCGGCGACATAATGTGTTTGTTTATTTTTAAATACCGCGGTTTTTCGGTGAAACAACACGGCACGGCGGGTACAGAGATTATCAAGATTGTCATGAACAAGCAGTGCAAAGCAAAACAGTAATACGACGTAGTGGAGAAAAGTGAAGATAGCATGGTTCTCATTAGTGTCACAGCACAAATTTTTGTGGATGGATGACGAAAAGGTAACCATGATATGCACTATGCGCACACGCAATCCTTCAAATAAGCCTGATTACAATAGGCAGTCAACATACTAATACCGGCCGTAGGAATAGGGAGTTATAGTTAAGCGGCTCAGCGGGCCAGCGGGCCCAGCGATGGAGCGGAGGGGACAGCGGACCGCGTGATGAAAAGAAGAGTAATAGCTGAGCGACGCCCCGCTTGTTTCTGCGGAACTTACTGCTGCGCCACCTGTTGAACAATGTTGGAATTGCTGTCGATCGAGCAGGGGTCTTACCTGTCGAATAACATTGATGTTACTACGAAAAGAATATCGCAAAAGTAATTTTTCATTAGGTCACAGGTGTTATGCGGAAACACATCTTCGTTTTTGCTGCATGACATGACGATACGCCGCCGCCGCTTGTGTTGGGGGCTGCCATCTTGCAAAACGCTCGCACGCTGGCCCGCTGCATACGCTCCGCTGAAGAGACGAAATGAGCGGGCGAGCGGCTCGCTCCGTAAATGCGCTGGCTGTCCAGCGGGCCGCGTATGCGCAGTTGGCGTCTCCGCTCGTTCGCTGGGCCCGCTGGCCGCTGAGCCGCTTAGCTATTACTCCTACTAATGATTGCGCAAGATAGCTTAAGATCGTTGCGAGTAACAAAGAGAAGATAGCTATAGCTTTTAGCGCAAGTTTAAGTAAAAAGACTTCGAAGACTTGCACATATTTGTGTACACATTATTTAGTATCTCATTGGACGCAGGGTCTGGATGACCTAGATTTACGTTCAAGAGCAATGACCATTCCATTCGATGCGGCAAGCGTCAAAACTCTAACGGAGCAGGGATGCCCTATTCAGCAGCCCCAAGCACCTTACATTTTATACTAGTTAACAGTTGCAGAAGACAGGCGAGCGCGTAAGGATGCTGCAAGTATAAGAAATCGTGCGTCTCACACTACTGCGAAATTTCCAAGTAGGCAGTCTTGCGTCCTCACCGGTGCGATAAAGCTGAAAGCCATACTGCGATTAATTAGTCAAGGATTACTTACGGTAGCCCAGACATTCCTGCGTAGTTTGTTCGTCAACGGGAGGAAATGTCCACTGTTGGTGCCGTCCACCATAGGTCTCGCACAAGGAGTGCTACCGGCAGCTTCAGTTCGGTGCCTCAACTCGTTTCACTTCGCATCACACGCTTCACTCACAGTCAAAAACATCACTCATACAGGGTGCTCCCCAAACACAAAATCGGAACCACCGGAATTTATAAAACGCGCGGAAGAGCAAAATAGGATGGTGTTTGAAGGGGACGTGCCGTAGCGGGCTCACTTTCGATGTGTTTCCCTGCGGCATAGTGAACGCCCCCTACTGCTTTTTTTAAATAAAGGTGGCACATTTCAATACGACAAAGGCAAGGGACACAGATATTTATTTAGCGCCTGTAACATGTTTTCAAGTACCAGTGCAGAGTAATACCTTTCAATAAATTAAAGTTTTTCACGCTCATTATCGCAAAATATGTTGTCAAAGTCAACCTTGCAGATTGGCTGATCTGTGCTATCGTGGAAACTGTCGGATTTCAAAAAAAAAAAGAAAGAACACGCCCCTGCTGCAGGGAAAAAAATTGCCCTTCGCCTATGCTTTCGCAATGCTGACCACTGGATTGCGAGGCACATAACTGAGAACAGCTTAGGCACACGGGACAAGAAAGAGTGACAGGACTTTGCGCTATCAGTCTTTCTCTTTCTTTCTTTTTTTCTTTGAGAAGCTAGCCACTGTCGAATCGTCGTATAGGGGCTCTTTAAAGCTGGGTTTTATGCGCTTGAAGTAGTAGACGGGGCCAGATGTAGGAGAACCCATGTGCACTCGTCAGTGCACGGTCGGCAAACGAACGAGATATGAACCTAGCTGAGCCATTTGAATTCTTGAGACTTTTCATCAAAGAAGAAGAAAAGAAACACACAAGCTTGGAAGGAAAAGAAAGGAACAAGACAAAGAAGGAGAGAAAGGGTTGTCGTCAGCACCGTGATGATTGACCCGTAGCTCGCGGTACGACGTAACTTTGGGGCAAATATTAGTGCCAAGAATAGAAGTCTGCTTCGTTGAAGAAAAATGCGCTCAACGGTCCGTTGATGTGCTATCGTAAAGGGTCGTTCGTTGAATTAGTTCTACGGGATCGAGCAAAGTTCCAAAAGAGCATACCGCGTGGGAGCACGACATATGGAATGCTACGATTGTACTTAAAAGTCATCACGCATGAGAAGCGCAGTTCGCGTTGTACAAGCACCGTCGTTACAACGGCAGGCGAAATAGGTTTATTCACTCTGTATACCGTGTTGGAGGAGCCGCCACGCCCTAGTAGAAACGTGCTTTTCGTCGCTTCGAAAGTAAGTCGCCGGGGGCCGGAGTACGAACTGTGGTCTCGAGCTAAGTATTAATAAGTGCGATGCGACTGCGACAAGGCACCAAGGGCACAACGCACACACGGGCGCTGCGTTCTTCGTGCGTTTTGTATATCGCGCTGAGCATACCTGGGTCTATCTTGAACTCATATAAGTATAGGTTATTTTTATTGAACATTATGCACATGAGTTAGCTTCACTTATTTAAATTTGTGATATAATGACATACGTGCCGCAACCGCCATCGCAGATGTATATATATATTACAAGTCGCGGTCAGACTAAGAGCTGACAAGAATACACACAATCCCTTACAACGTAATCACCTCGTAAATGAACGAAGTGATTTCACACAACACCTTAATAATCATTCCCGTCACCAAAACGAATTCTTTGCTGTATTACATAAAGTGAATACCATATAATGATAACTTTCATTATTTGGCAAGTTTATCGCAACGTTATACACAACGGGCCCGCTGTATAGCTTCAGAATAAGCTACTTTTGAAAATTGTTCTGAAATATCTACGACACATTCAGCGCCTTCCCTTTAGTACACAGCATGTTTTCGGCTTGGGAAACACTACACACACACTACACACACACGCACACAAATACACACAAAGACCCCCCCCCCCCCCCTTCTTAGAGGAAGCAGCCCCACAATTACGCCTTCGAGCCCCGATCACAAGCACTACTAGTTACAACTCCTAATCACAGCGACACGTACAAAACTATTTTTGTTATTGCAACAAGACTGGCGCCCCGAGTTTGGCTATTTATGGTCCATTACATGGAACGCGCACCGGTCTTGCGGGTTTAGCGCCGCCGTTGTCGGACAGGAAAAGGCATCGGCAAACCTCTTTTCGTTCTGCACGGGCAAGTTACAGCGAAGCACCATGGGGGATAGATCCCACGCTTGTTCCAAATGTACGGTCCCCCCGTGCAAAACTCGAAGCAGCTCGCGACGTAGAACGACTGCTCGGGCGTGTATCCCAGAATGCCTTTGCTCTCGGCCACCGACGCAAACGCCACCCGAGCCTTCTCGGTCCCAGCCGTGTCGGCAAACGTCTCCGACAGCGCGTTATAGCTGAACGCCTCATCCGAGGTGTACTTGTACAACTCTTTCCTGACGCAGTCAAGCCGGCTGAGGAATTTGCCGAAGGACTCTTTAGACCACCACGTAGACTCTTCGCCGGTTCGACTCAGGCTGCTGAAGAGCGGGTCAAATGCGTGCGTCAGTTCGTGTCCCAAGACTTTCCCAATGGCGCCGTATATGATCGCATGTGGTACCGAACTGGGAACGAACGGCGGTCCCATGATGCCCGGCAGGATGGCCATGATGTGGTACAAGGGAGCGTAGAAGGCGTTCACGTCGGCTGCGCCGTACGGGATGTCCTCGCGGTGAACAGGCACCGCGGGGTCTTCCTTCAGCAGGCGCTTCTGCTCTTGCAGGCGACGCTGCCAGGTCTTGTAGATCCACGTAAAGAATGGCTGCGTGACGTTGGGCTCCAAGTAGTAGTAGTACTTCTCGAGTGCCTCGTCATTCTGCAGGTGCTCCGGCAGGGGCAGGATGGTAATCAGGCTGTCCACGTGCTTGACGGCGCCGGCGGCTGTCGACTCGTCCATCCACGACAGCTTGGCGAAGTTGGCTCTCGTGGACTCCCTGACCGCCGTCCATGCTTGCCGTGTGTCGTTCACTTCTTTCTGCAGCTCCAGGCTGTCCACCATCAAACGAACGAAGGCGTACGTGGAAACCTGCGTGTGTTAAGTCGTTAAATTCGTTGGCTGTGGTGCATTTCCGTGCGCTTTGCTTCAAGAAATCAGTCGTGACTTACTAGATACACCGTTAAGATAAAGTTAGCAGCTGCCTCCAGCGAAAACGAAACATTATTTTTTTATTACGTACACCTGTGTGCCCAGCTTGGAATTGAAACAACGTACAGCCACCGTAGAAGCGGGTAAACTAAGATGTCGGGACTGCGAGCTGAGTTGTGTAAATGACCTGAGCAACTAACGAGTGGCTTGTGCTGAACAGAGCAGGGATAAGGCTTTAGGGAATTTTCGTTCAACGTAATTTACATTTTGTACGAGTCAGTTCAGTTATGAAAAAATTAGAACTGTAGTGGTTCGCGAAGCGGTGCACAACACTGTACAAGTTCACAAGCCGCATCGGCGACATATTGTACGCACTGAGAGCGATGCTGACCCAAGTGTGCTAGGCGGAATGGCTGCAACAAATACTTCTCATGAAGTTAAACTGAGAATGGAGGTTTGATTTACACTTTGTATTTTCACGATAATAGCTCTCGTTTACCTGAAAAAAAGCAAATGGAACCTCTTGCAAGTTTTTCGCGCATTGCAAGAATGAGCAAGGATGGGGAACAGCAGTGGATGCCTTTACGTAAATATAACAGAAATTTTAGCATATTTAGAGCACTGTTTCAATTATTCAATTGCTCATTTTCAATTGCTACGGGCGCTAACACAACGCAACTGCTCTCACAAGATGAGGCTGGTGGCGTGGATAAATTTGCTAATGGGCATCATAACTGGGCCTCTATGAAGAGGTATCGGTAGGGAATAATGATTGCTAGCCAATCACTCAAGGATACTTTTGCATGCTGATACGGCTGAGTATTCAAAGAAAGGGAAACTCATTAGTCCCGCACGAAGTTCTAAGACGGCCTATCGAGGTAATACATTCTTCATTGCCATAAATACTCTTTCACGGTGCTTCCATTAGTGTGCATACACGATTTCATTTCGTATCACGCGAATAATCCTTGGCATAGGCTCCAGAGGTATGGTACTCAATAACGTATGGTGCACACCCGCACATCGCCAGCTGGTAAGTGAAAGTATGGTGGTATCGGCCACACCTGATTACATTATCCAAGGAATGATGGTTAGTCCCAGCGTAAAAAAGAGACATACAATGTCATGGATGTGATTACGTATGTGCCCGATCACTCATACATCCTGACATTGCCATGCACACTTTTGGAATATGCCGATTAAGTGAGCCTCTCCCATTTCGTACAATTTAGGTACCATTTGTGGTGTCGCCATTTTGGTCACTTTTCACGCTTGACAAGGCATGTAGGACTGCCGCATTAATATTTTAATCGTTTTTTTTCGCATCACTGAAGGTAGTTTGCGCAGCTGTGCCACAAAATTTCAATAGTCACACTCACAGTCCTTGGCCTAATTTTTCACACTAGAAAATGTCAATATTCAATTGAGTATTACCTGTAATCGGTACCACGCTGTCTCTGAATCATTATGCTGCACACAAACATCGTTTAGACGCTAGAGAGCTGTGGGGATTTCGGAGCCACAACTACGTATAATGTGGATACCTTGTGCATGTATTTGCAGGAGTTGCATCGAGATCAATGAGCTAAATATAAAGAAAATGAAAATGTTTGGAACTCTTAGCTATCCTGATATGTAAGAGACGCATATATTTAAGCTACGTACAGTTTGCATTTAACATACACGTAAATTCATGTTTCCTGCTGCAGCCAATGCTGGCACGTGCAATACTTCAGAAACAAGAGTTCTACTTCTTATGACTATATACATTACTTTCATTGTGAACTTTTTCCCATGTTGCCAAATGGAAAGGAATACGTTTCTTTATTATTATTATTATTATTATTATTATTATTGTTGTTGTTGTTGTTTGCAGTCACAAATATAGATAATGAATTTGGCGCGCGATCTCCAGTCGTGCAGTATCGATGTCACCCCGGCTTTCGCGCGGAGCACGCTAAGCGTTTCTCAAAAATGAAACGTATATTAGCACGATGCGTATATACACACCTGGGTCATGAATTCCAAGCACTGCGTTGCGGACTGCAGCACGGCGAACACGCCAGCTCCGTCAATACACTCCACGAACGAAGAGGACACCATCGAACGGAGGCTGTAGAAAATCATCCAGCCCGCGTAAAGCACGAGATCGACGTAGCTGGAACGCTTCGCGCTGTCCAGGATCGTTTTTAGAAATAATCCGCTGCTGTTGAACGTGAGGACGTCTTCGCTCTCGCTCACGGACCGATCAGCCGGTAGGTGATTGTTGATCACCTTCAGCCAGGCGTCTACCCCTCCGTGGACGCCGACTTCCTTCGCTAGCTTCCCGATGGTTGAGTAGTTCAAGGACAACCTCTGTGCCGGAAACATGGCGTTCACGATCGTGATCATTTCTGACGCGACGTTGTGAATTCGTTCAGCGAAGGCGGCTGCCGAAGCGCTAGTCACCGATGGCGCCAAGGTGACGATGCATTTCTCTACTCGGTCAGCGTCGGTTGTGATGTTCGCGTCTAATTCAGACAAGACTTGAACCTCAAGCGACAAGCCGTATCGCCTGTCGGTCTTCAGGTCAGGCGTGAGCCCGAGCGCAGCAGGTGTCGCGAAGCCGTACTCAAGCGACATGCCCAGAAGGTACTCCAAGAGGTCGAAGTCTGTAGGTAGCTTCGCCGAGGGCCAGTCGAAGTTAAACTTCTTGAATATGTCGAGGATAAGCTGCGAAGGCCACGGATGAAGGTTAAGCGTAGGTACATACATTTCTCTATTGAAGCGGCTGAATAAATGCAAACTAATGCAGCGCAGTAGACGAGAGCGAAAAGAGGAAATACGACCCTGCCATTTTTAAGGCAATCAATATGTGGCGCACATAAAAAGCTACTACAGACGTTCACAGCATGCACATGCTCAGGGCATCTGGTCGTGCATTACTCCCGGAAAGGAGTACTTGCGTGGAAAATCGAGAAGTCGTACACAAAGCAGATCTGCGCATCGAGTTAGCCAACTAAGGGAAGGTATCCCGTTCTCACAACTATATGAACACTACTCAGGTATGCGCATTCCAGTGAAGAAATAAAAACCCCAAGAAGATTTTCCCATCCAGAAGGCAGTGACGTGCATGCACTGATTTCAAGATCTCCACTTCAAGCCTCCATCATGTGCACGTGTCCGGCATGTGAGTTCCTGCACTCTTTCATAACAATCACGTGTCTTCGGGGTGCACGGTGTGTCGCCTTTGGAGCGAAACTGCGACTTTACAAGCACTAACCACTTCTCCCCAGAGAGGCGATTAATAATTTAAAACAGCATTGCTGCAAGACAGAAACCACAATTTTACAGGGAAGTTTAGGAAACGATGCCCCTGTAGCTCCAGCTATCATACCCGATCTGCAGCGCTCGCGCTTCGGTAAAAAATCTGTCGTAACGCTGTTCAACGTCGGCTCTCCGGGACACCTTTAATTTCAATGCGTGTCGTTAGTTTGCTCTGTTTGCCTTCGTGTGTGCGCGCTGTTCTTCCTGCGAATTTTTATACCTTCGGAAGACTTCCACCCGTTGGCTATTCGCAGTTAGATTGCAACTCACTGAGCGACAACAATCGCTTATCCATACCTCCAAGCACATTTACTCATCCCCAGAGCAGAGAGTGATAAAGCTAGATTCGCCACGCAGGCCTGACATGTGGGTGCCAGTTGCTGGACTCAAAGATTAAAGTTTACCTTTGTGTCGTCTCTGCCCTCTTCGTAAACATTCCTGCATGTCTGGAAGGCAGTAATACTCTTGCGGACCGCTACTGAGGGGTGATCGGGAGGCGTCTGTTCGAGCTTGCTGAAGAGAAACGAGAATACCCGATACTGGCGCAGGCGGAACTGGCCCCCAGCCCCTGGAATATAGAAGGGGTGAAGCCTGTCCCACTTGCCGCAGACATGCTCGTACATGTTGTCGCACGGGTTGACTCTGGGGTCCACGCTGGCGGCAAGCTCCTCCGCGTAGTCGAAGCAATTTTTCGGGTGGTCGCAGAAAGGATACGCCAGCCGCGAGAGCTTGTCAACTAGGAACCAGACGACGCCGTAAAGGATGCCCAGTACAATGACGGCCTTCACGTTGAGGACAACCATGACGAAAGAAAGACAGTGGTCGCTGTACCTTCAAATCCCGGCCGTCGCGAGGAAAGGAAGTGACGTGATCGCGCGTCGTTTCGTCTTCTAGCTATGGTCCATGCCCACTGCGCGGGATTGACGACGTTTCGGGCACTACAATTGTATTCCAAATTGTTTTAAAAGGAGAAGGATGTCTGAGAAGAACTGTAGGAAGAAATAAACAGAAACTGAGCTAACTAGAACGTATCGCGAAAATAGCTGAGATGCCTTGGTCGCGTTCGTTTCGGGTCGTTTGGCTGCGCGAAGTCGGCCAGGATGCAAATCGCATACACAAAGGATGGATCTTTATTGAAAGCGAGAAGTTTTCTTGTGAAAAAAGTGCAGGTGGTATCAACAAAGAAATGTATTGAAACAAGGAAATATCTTCAGAAAATTCCTAACGAAATGCGCTTTGAGAAAGGCCAGCGGTTAATAATCAGCTCAAAACACGTGACACTTTCCACTCTCAATTCGATGTCGAGTTTTGCTTTCCTATTGCCTGAGACCCCTAAAAGACGTAGTCACGAAACGGAGGAGTACCCCATGAAGGCATAACCAATTAGACTACTAAACTGCGGACGACAGCAATGTCGTGGGGTTCTCTTGTGCTCGCTTCTAGTCATCGGTTAGGACGTCAAATTTTTCCTCCTCCCCACACGAAGCTCAACAGAGCACAAGCAATAACTTACAGACAGTTGCAGACTCGTACGTACATCACACCTACGACACTAAGCAGGATCAATCCCGACTTTACTACTGTATGCCCACACTGTGGCCACGAGTATAACAATTTTGAACACATGCTCTGGCTGTGCCCTGCCAACGTGGGCACGGACTTTCCTGATCAGTCCTACTGGGACTCAGCTCTTCGAACCACAGAGTTCAATGCTCAACTCAAGGCTGTCCAGAGGGCCCGGGCCGTCGCCGAAGGGCTCTGTCTACCGGCCCCGACCTGGGTGGAGCCGCCGGATTGATTGACGGGGCCTCCGGCACCGCTTTCTTTCTCCTCCGGACACCAAATAAAGTTCATACTCACTCACTCTCTTGTGCAGCTGTTCGCGACCGGATAGCGTCTCTGTGATTCGTTGATAGGAAAGGCCATGTCGGATTGTTGCTGCTTTCTTGGTATTCATTCTGACGTCACGCTCAGTACCCCTCAGTTTCGTTTCTGCATCCTTTGGAGAAATTTCAAAATTCACCAGCTGTGCCGTTTCAAATGAGCGGTGTAAAAAATACTAGAGATGCGGTCGAGCTCACACCGGCAATTATTATTATCCCCAAAAGCAGTCTTCGAAAACCCACAGTAAAATAATTAGAAAATGTTGGCAGCCTACACTCCATAAAAATGAGCAGTAATTTTTATGTGTATTTATTCATGTATTATTTCTTTTATTTATTTCGAATACTCGCACTCCGCAAGCAATAGTAACATTATTAATATAGCAAAACTGCATATGCCCAGCAGCTGTAGATAACAAATTGTAAGATCATCAATAAAGGAAAAAAAAGCGCAGCGTATCCACGAGGGTTTCCCTCCTTGTTTGTACTCGTATACTGCGCAATGCACATGCGCACAGAAATATATCTAAGCTTCTACATTCTTTTTCTATCTCGACGTGGCACATTTGTGATCATCATCAGCCTAGTACAGTTCATTAGCACTTTCCGTGAAAGTCCGAAGAAGGGCGGTGTAGTCTTTCATACGTATGGAAGATAACCCGAGCTCGAACCTAAAACTATCATCACTATCTGTTCTAGTCCTCAAGAATGCAAGGGCACTAAATTCTCTACAACGTGCAGCATTGGCATGCACGCTTTTTTCATTCTCTTGCGTTACTGTGACGAGTGGTGATGGCTCTGACAGAAGACGCCGACAGCCCGAGCAGGTAAACGTGCTTCGCACAAACAATGATGACAGATCCACTCACATGAAACCTGGGAAGGTGCGAAGCAAGCGCTGATGCGTCGGTACTTCCTACAGGAAACGTCAGTCGCTGTTAGTGGGCCGGCTTTACCGCGGCCACGACGGCAACGTGAGAAGCCGACAGCCCGGGCGTATTAGTAGGAACTCGTTAGAATGGCTACTGTCACGGCAACCGTACACAAACACCATATGGGTTCGATGCCTCCACGATATGCCCACACAGGCCCACACTGTCTGACTGCAATGCCTGCAGGATCAACCAACATAATTTTCACAACAGAATATAGCAAATCTGTATTATTAATGAGAATCTTCGATAATTCCTTTATTGTAAATTAGTTTAAATCATGTAAATAATTCCGAACTGGTGTTATATATTATACATCTGTTTTTACCGTTGTTTGACAACTTGATTTACCGTGACGAAAGGGGCACCGACAAAACGAGACCCTACCCAGGCAGCACAACACAGATTGGACCGAGCTTCGCACAATGTTAAAAAACTTGTTATACAATATTGGAACAACATTGGATTTCGGGGCCCATGGTCCAATTTAGACTACATTAGTCAACGTTGGATACCGTCGTATAAATTTGGCAAATTTGGAAAGAATTGGCTTTCGTCAACATTGTCCATCGCTTTTGTAAATCTCCATATTGGTAAGCTTGCTTAAATAATGGCAGCTCGAGCCGTCTTTTCCAGCCTTTATTAATGGCTGTTCCATCATTTTGCCAGCATTCATCATTGGATGAGGCAGCCTTTCTTGCCAGCCTTAATTATTGGCTGATCATATATTTTCCCCACCTTTCTTATTGGCTATCATGCACGCAAATAAATGGCTGTAGGCAAAAAGCAAGAAGATCCAGTAAATTATGTGAGTAACAATAGCTTTATTTTGTACTTATTGTGCATGTATGTATTGCCAGCTTGGAAATGAATTTTTTTACGTTTCCGCTTCGTGGTTATGATGATAACATAAAACAGACAAATGATCAAGGCACTCTTATGTTAATCCCCTGAAACGTATCTTTCGAACACGTGCACACATACAAATAAGCAAAATGTCTTTTTGACACATTTCTTTCGTGAGTTTAAGAGACATGAGAAGGGATTGAAAAGAATGTTCTGATAAAATCAACAAGTCAATGTTCATTCTAAGTTTGTAGTCCACTGGATATGATCAGCCTCGAGAAAACTAAACGCATAAGCACCATAAGCAAAAAGAAGAGGCACACGAAAACATACACCTAAAATTATGCGACACGTTATGGTTTACTTGCATATTAAATGGTGGAGCAGCTGAAGCTAGAAAGGTTTCTTAAACGATTGCACGAAACAGCTGAAATATATAAATTAAAAGCTTCCTCAAGTAAAACAACGTCAGTGAATGTTAGGATACAGTGATGTGTCTCAGCATGCAGAATTCGGAACGGATGGTATGTGGGGACAAACCGACGACTTCTAAAGAACCGAAACCATGAACGAGAATGGCCGTTAAAGACAAACAGGAAAACATGTGTTTCGCGCAAGACAAAAAACAAACAAACATGAAAGTCACACGAACCAGAACAGCTTTGCTAGGAGCGATTACGTCATCAGCCGCGATGTAGACAACAAAGCCCACAACGCGTGTATTTACAAATGGACAAATCTAAAGAAAATAATAAGTAACACATGTCATAATAAACCCGGCACACACCAAAATGAGGGAATGAGCACAACGGAACACACTATGAGTAAAACAAACGAATGCCTAAAATCGGTACAAAGTTTCAGGAAAACATTTAGAACAGTCCGAACCCATTGAGGCTCATCTCTTCAGTTCACCTATAATGTCCAAAGAGCGCAGGGGTTGCCACTTTCTTACTATGCAGAAGCTTCCAGTCGCGAGTTCCGTGTCCGTAGTCCACATAGGGGTTCTGAATTCGTAAACTTCCAGTTCAGCAGACATCCGATGACCCGGCGACACAACCTGTACGTCCGAAAAGCACTGCCGAGTGAAAGCCGCTTCGCCTGCCTCACCCCGCTGGCTGTATGCGAAAATGTCAAACAGGTATGCGAAGCAAAAAACGGATAGTGCAAGCACGCAGATCCCCCCCCCCCCCCCCCTACCACGATACGGTTCGATGTTCGGCGGCCTCCTGTGCCTGCTGCTCGAGGTAGAAAGTTAGAAAAGGCGTTCCTTACCTTCCAAATTTTGCATATACCGTATTTGCTCATGCACACTTAAAACAGCTTATTCGTGCCTATACCAGGTACTCGTGTTTTCTTTTCTACATGAATCTGAAGTTCTGAAGAGTGCGAAATTACATGGGCATTTCGCAAATACTCCCAAATATCGTGTAAGGAATCTTGCGGTGCTGAGCTGAGATGTATCAAATGAAATGTATCAACAACACGAAGGTAGCTTTCACTCAACAGAACGCGTACTTTAAGAGCCATATTCATCCGCGGGCAATATTCAAGCATTAGCGTCTTTGCGACTCGGGAATTGTCGTCACTGGTACTGTCAGCGGCGTCTCCGAACTCCAGTGTCAAGCGTGACTCAAATTCACGTGTGGAAATCTTCGTGGCGGCACGGCTCAGTTAACCGACAAGCGCTGTGTTGAAGTTGTTTTGTAGGTATCGCCAACATGTCGCTACGAACCAATCAAAAATGTGATCGGCTAAGGCGATGCCTGGGCTACCGAACACACAATACTGATAAAAGACAGCCCTAGCTTCCGCCACGTGGCCCTGGGTGTCATGGCGAGAGCATGCAACTTT
>CM023488.1:30846473-30876994 GCA_013339685.2 Hyalomma asiaticum | reverse complement strand
CATGACTATTCCTTTATTTTATATTAGTTTAAATCATGTTTTTTCATTTCTAACCGGTTTTATTCACTACACACTTTTTTTATCATCGTTTGTCAAATGATTTACCGAGACGACAGGACGCGACAACACACGCGACAGCCCGACACCCGGTGCTTCGCCCCTAATGCAAGGCCTATGCGGAACTTTGTCCTCTTGAAGTTCAGAGCAGTTGAGAGGGTCGGGCAGTCGTCATATCGCCCCATATCATGTCGTTATCACGCTTAAAAAAAAGCAATAGAAGGGATGGTGAAAACATGCTAATAACTGACCGAAACCGGTCAGAATGGCTCCATTATGAGTAGTCAAATAAACCAGGTTTCTATAGCAAAACAAAAGATACATATTACGGTTATTTATACGCATATCTCAGACAAATCAAGCTAAAATACTTCGGAAACGCGATGCTAAGCCCAATAGTTTGAACTGTTGTGCTTATCACTGTTTATCAACAGTTTATCAGGTTAAACCGCGGCACATCACTGTTGCGCACTTCGCACAGCTTTTGCTGCACTCGAACTGGCTTTGATTTCCTTCTGAGACATTCGACGTAAACATTGTCAAGCAAATTAGAGTTGTGAACGTAGCTTATCAGTTGTCTGTGAAGCTCGCTTGTTATGAGTCAAAAAACATTCCTTAGATATTGAAGGTACCCAGCTTTTCGATACACTTAACTTTTCTGGCGTTGACATTGCCCCTTGTACCGAGAGTAACACGTTGTTATTGTGTTACCTGTCCAGATGAGACGAACCTCTTCTTCGTTCACGCAGCTTAATCGTTTATCTTTTCCTTGGTTACAGGAATTGCGGAATGAAAGAAGGAAAAGAAAAAGGAAAGAGAGGAAGAAGAGGAACGCGGAGGGGACGAAGAATAAGAAACAGACGCAATAGAAGAATTAACTGCTGCATCGCTTCAACATTTAATGTCAGTTAACCTGCAGCTGCTTCTCACGAGTCCTTGTTCTCCATATAATAATAAGCAGACCTTACGTATACGTGTTCCACATTACTCCGACACTAAAAGCACACGCGCGCGCCTATTCTTGATCCGTGCATACGTGCGTTGCTAGTTTGCACAGAAATTGAATATTTTGCGTCTAGTTAAGGAAAAATTAGCATCCAGCTATTGGTAGCACCCTAGTTGGCGATAAAAATGAAACGTTAGTTCCTTTGGTACTTTTCGGGAATCTGATCCCATAGTAAAGTGCATTAATAGTCGCCAGTTTTATCCCCAGAAAAGGCATACGCCAAGTTAAGGACTACCAATTATTTTCATCCGCTCTTGAACATTTAGCTTTTCTTTTAGGGGCGAAGCTCCTTAAGGTTTGGGTCTGTCCGTCCGTTGTTCCTAGTGGCGCGTTAGCTTCAAAGAAATGAATGATGCTATGTGTGGGAGGCGCGCCCTCGGCGCGTGCCTCCCGGCGCACGAGCTCTCTCACTCTTCCATCTGCTGTCTTGTGCGAGAGAGAGAGACAGAGAGAGTGAAAGGCGCGCGTTGACTATGGAAACGCTCTTTCTTCGATGAACGCGCTACCAGCCCGCAAAGAAGGAGAACGCGCCCTCACCCGCGAGAGACATGCTTGACGCAGGCAGCGTCTTCTAGCGAGTTTCTTGACTGAAAAATACCGACTGCTCGCGCTGGAGAACCGTTCACCGGCCACCCATATTACATATATATATAGACACTGGATCTTGACTTGCAATGAAGTGCGGGGGGATATTTCACTTGTGCGTAGTTGAACCATAAGGATTCGTAGAGTGCGTGTTAACTAAATTAATCCGGAACTCGGCACGATCTACGATGAACTCCGGAGCTTCTCCCACTCATCATCATTCACGCCGTGGATATGCTGTGAATTTTTTGCCTAAATGCGGTGTATAGGTTCTGACCTCACAAGGTGGTTCATAGTCAGCAACATATCTACTTGACACAACTCAAAATCACGCTTCGGATGGTATATGGGAAATTCATTGACCTTTTTATTCGTATTGTTGTAATTATCACATGAATGGAATTGTTAACCTGTGGTCGGTAGAGACGGAACTCCAACGACATTTTCAGATTGTACACACACACACACACACACACAACACAACACACACACACACAACACCCACACACCACACCACACACACACACAATAGAGGGCTTGAAGAAAACTGTCGATTTATCGACGTTTACGGACAAACTGACATTGTGTAAAGCCCCACAACGAGAGACAACATGGGCTTCGAAAACCAAAAAGTGCCAATGTAACCTCCTATGGTGAGGTGTCTCGAAGATTATGGCGGGCTATTGGAAATATAATATGTGCTATTCATGCTATTTTTTCTAGGGTTAGAAAGCGTCTACATTCCGAATAGCCTGAGAGGCCTCCGTTATGTTGATTATTCTCTCATTGCAAGAAGCCAGTTTATCATCGCAAATTACACAGCCACGAGTCTTCAGCCCTCGTAAATTCCGAAGTAACCACTGGAGGCCTTGCAACACGTCACCAGCGGACGTGCCGTCATACGTGACCTCCGGCTCTCTTTCTTTAGCCGGCCTAAGTTTCAGGATGGGAAAGGTTTGATATTTAAGCGCCGCAATGTTCCAGAGAATGACTTTTTCTTCGCTATAGAGGAGAATATGCGATCTTCTACCTTGCGGCTACAAACTCGCCCTTGACAAAGATGTCACAATGCCGTTAATTAAACTGTTCTTGTCTAAGTAACAACGTAATTGCATGTGTGGGTCTAAGCTCGGTAACTGCATAATTGCAAGGAAGAATCTTTTGAAGCGACGATGCAAATGTGCTTTTCTCACAATTACTGACGTCAGCCAAGCATGGCAGGTTGTCCCTAAAAAAAAGCCTTTTTTTCATTGAAAGGTCTGTATTCGGGTATTTTTGGAGTGTTCAGTTAAACGCCCGAGATGTATGCGTGGTGGGATGGTCATGGAGCTGCGCGCCATCAGTGCTACAGATGGCCGGCAGCTACAGGACCGCTGCTAAAGCTAATGCCCGGCACGTGGTGTCTCTGGCGGCAACGAACTCATTTGGGCCCATTAAATGTATGAGGAAACAGAATTAAGGTAAGTCGATAACTAGTCGGTATAGAAATGCACTCCCATGACAGGCATGGACTCGTTTTTATATCTTGTAATTATTCAGTCTTGTAGGGCTCGGGCTGTCTCGCAACCAAGAATGAACTAAAAGGATAAAGTGTTTATTAGTAATATTAAGGAACTGTGAACGAATGCACAAAACAAATACGCGAGGGCAGACTCACTGTCCCTTAGTGTTTCCTGCTCAGGGACAAAACGCATAATTTTCACACACAGTTCCGCACACATCATACGCCAGTCCACCGCTGACTACCTCGGCAGCGCGCAGAGTGGTCCGCCGCCGACTCGCACGCGTGAGCCCCCACGCCCACTGCCTTCACTGTGCCCATGGCCTCTCGTCTTTATAGCAAGCAAGCGGTCCGCGCGCATCGGAAGTGCCCAGCACGTGTTTATCAAAGACCGACCTGGCGAGGGCCGCGGCTCTCACCTTTTTAAACTCTGATCATTACTTTTGCAAGTGTTGTTGTTTTGTTGTTTTGTGGGGGTTAACGTCCCATACCAGCTCTGATTATGAGAGACGCCGTAGTGGAGGTCTCCGTAAATTTCGACCAGCGGCGGTTCTTTAACGTGCACTGACATCGCAACAGCACACGGGCCTCAACATTTCGCCTCCACCGAAATGCAGCCGCCGTGGCCGGGATTCGATCCCGCGACCTTCGGATCTGCAGCCGAGTACCATAGCCACTAGACTACCGTGTCGGGGCATTTTTTTGCGAGTGTTTCTCTCAGTGCACGTCTTCCGCGTAATAAAGAAGGAAACAATGCCACCGTGATCTTCTCTCAAAGCGCTTTCCTCACACCACGAAGGCCTGGGTAGGAGTGCCGTCGCGACGCAAACTATTTTCAGCTCAGTTACTTTATGACAGTGTGAGCTCTTATGTGGGCTCATTCCAAAGGGCGAAATTAGTGGCGATAGTGGCCGCCTCTGGCGCCCCGGT
The DNA here is from genome assembly GCA_013339685.2 of Hyalomma asiaticum. NCBI lineage: Eukaryota > Metazoa > Arthropoda > Arachnida > Ixodida > Ixodidae > Hyalomma > Hyalomma asiaticum. Next base: position 30,872,915 of record CM023488.1, on the reverse strand, counting down.
GTCCGTAACGACTGTCGATTGCAAGTAGACAAAATGTCCTGGCAGGGGAAAGAGTAAAGCGTAGTGTAATAAGACAAGAAAACAAGGATCCGATGCCGCCCGACAAGCAGTTTACCAGAGGTCGCAAAGATTAGGAATGATTGTTGCATTTGTTCGCTTTCTGTAGGACGTGTGCAACCAAACTGCGTAATCTTCGTTTTTAAACATAAGCCAATGACTACGGGCGGCTACTGTTCCATGGCGGCATCGCACCGCGCTGGGCTGACTGCTTCACTTGTCTTTCAATACACAGATGTTGCTAACTCGCAGGGACATGATACCATGACGGATGATGTGTAACGCTTAGAAAACATTTCCGTTTCTGGCGATGTGTGCGACTAGTGCGGGATTGCGAAATCGAGTACCGACGACGACGGTCTACCAAAACGTCTGCACGAATATGCCTAGAAGGGAAGAAGAACATCAAACGATTATAACTTAGACGTGAGATGTCTGTGGGAATGAAAACATCGAGAACCGAAACTTCTGGCTTTCGCAAAGACTTGTCTGCGAGGTATCCTGTTTGCCTTTATCCGCCGGGAGTCTCAAGAGAGGAAACATTCATAGCCGAACGAAAGCGTCGCAGGTTGTCGCCGCCGCTTCCGGGGTTTCTCTTCGGCGGTTTCTCTTCCTTCGACGATAAGTTTCTACACGCTATGCAAACAAACCCGAACTCTGTTGCGCCTCTCGCATATATCAAAGGGTTCAGAGTGCTTGGTATGTTACAAGACGGCGCTGAAAGAGGGCTGATAATGGCTGACGAAATAAACTCTTGCTTCCGCTTTAATAATGTGCAAATCTATGTCGCAGTACTGAGAACGTCTTTCAGCTCCCGCTGCACCGCTCAGAGCTAGTTGTGTGGGGCATTCGCAGCGTGCGCTAAATAAGAGTGTCTCTTTCTTTGCTAGCGCGCCTGGAATTTGATGGGTGATTAACATGGCAGGCCGATTTCGCCACTGACTCCAAGGCTCGGTGGAGGCGGTTTATACATCCGAGCCATTGTCGATGTAAATTTGAAGGTGGAGATGGAGGAGTGCAACGGACCATTCAATGTGGGCTACAAGTGCGAAGACGATTCTGTGAATTTTACCGGTGGAATGAGGACCATACGAAAGGTACCCCAACAAATTTGGGAACGGAAAATGCGGACTCACAAGTGCTCACTCTTGGTACCTTGGCAAACTCTACTATTGACCTTTTTGTTCACAGCTGGTTCTACATATACAGTATTGCTTTTCCTCTTCGTTAGCAAGGTGAGGTGAAATTCCTTATTTTAGACTAAAATGCCGCGCAGTTATACGGAAAGAACAGAGTTCTTTTTTGAGCTGTTGTACAATTATCGCGTTTCATTTGAATCACTGAAAATATTATTCATCCCAAGACCTAATCACCGCTGCCTTTTTTGCCTTTATACTTCTCTTACTATGCCGGAAATGACATCTTCTACAGTGGCATGTCAGAAAGACGGAAGTGTGCTCGTGATTTACACCGCTGTAAATATTTTCTTGCCTGGTACACTGCTTACGGGCAGCTGAGCAACCGCGTGTACTAAAATTAATGTTCATGTTAGGTGCTGCCATAATGAATTCTTTAGCGGAAATTACGGATTTTGCGCGGCTGCCGAGCGCACGGTCTAATAGATAATAATACACCACGCACTATTGATGCCCACGAATGTACGTATGGCACCTAAGACATTTAAATTTAGGCGTCTTTTCCTTGCAGCCATCATCCTCTCCTGACGCAGGCGCACCAAACTCTGGTGAGTTATGTTCGAGTGGGTGGATTCTCCATAATAAAAGAACTGCAGCTTTCGAACTATATGAAGGAAGCAAAAAGCGTCCACTTATTCTTGCAAGTTATAGAATGCCAGCGCCAAGAAAGCACTGAAAAGATTATGGCGGAAGAAACAAGCGCCGACCAATCGTTAAGAATAAAACAAGACGTTTCGACTCCATTACGGGAGCGTTGTTCACAATGAAATGAATTTGGAAAGAATGAAGGCGGGTTAAATATGTTCCACGATGTGACGTAAGCACCGGGTGTATATCGGGGGCAGATTGGTCGAGTTGCGGTTGAGCGTGTGCGCCATACTTTGAATACGAAGGGATTCCAGAAAAAGTCTTGTCATCTTGTTTCTTTCTTTTGCCATTATCTTCGCGCTATCGCAGCTGACGTCATGGCCATTGGAAACCGCGCGCTCAGCGAGCGTATTTGTTGCCATGTGTTTCTTGTTTACGTCGTACTTGTGCTGTTTTATTCTTTGCTGGAAACGCCCGTTTCACCAATGTATACTTGTCCACAATCAGCGCAAGGTATCCCGTATACGACACCGGGAAATTTATCCTTCGCAAGCTTGTCTTTTACTGTCATCAACGCAGTGGCGCACCGACGAGGGGGGGGGGGGGTTCGGGGGTAGCAACTCCCCCCTGAGGCCGACCTAACCCCCCTCCCACTCCGTAACTGCTCCTATGTCCTGGAGGAATGTGGCGCTAATGTCTCTGCAAAACGCAGAAAAAATAATAAAAATAATCATAATCATTGATGTTACTACTATTTGGCATCTTATTTACTTTTTTTACACACGCAACAACTGTGTAATCGCATGCCCGGCCCTTCGTGAAAAATTGAACCCCCCCCCCCCCCCTGGCCGAGATCCTGGGTGCGCTACTGCATCAACGGGTGTATGAGCTTGCGCTTCAGGCTACCCTAGAACGTACAAACGAACTGGGGTAGCCTGAATACGAGAGGTCACGACGTGTGGTCACACGATCCTCCGGGATTAAGCAGAGTTATTCTGCCCGGCGAACAAGTGAAGAAACCACTGACTTCCTGTGACTGGAGGGGCGAATTGAACTGAAATTTACGTACATGCCAGTATGTGTGTCCTTCCTGAATACGCCAAATTAAAGTCTTGCCATCGCGTCTTACAAGGCAGTCTAGGAAAGGCAGACGAAAAAAGGTTACGATGATGATGATGAAGATGGTGGTGGTGGTGGTGGCGGCTGCGGCGGTGGTGGCGGTGAGTGTGTGCGTGTGTGGGCGCGTGCATGCGTGTGCAGTAATCACTTTTCACTATGAGAACTTAGCAAACAATAACGTCACGCGAGATTTATTCCAGAAGCGACTTTCGTGGGTCGCGAGGATGTATGTTAGCAATACTTTATGTGCAGTGCTCATCTTAAGTACAGGCCCGGAATATAAGTTCGAATGTAGCAGTTCCGTCCCACCTCACGGCGTCAGTATAATTGCGCCATGTATATTGGAAACATCTGCATCTTATAGTTTATGCGCACATCCCCGCGTGATTTATTGTTTCATCATCCATGACACCACGGCAATATTGCCCGATAAGACAGACCTTTGTTATCGGCGGAGAACTTCTTCGCCTACATCACTTGGAAGAAACCACGAGTCGTTTTTACTTCGACCAGGCCTAAGAAAACATGAATGCCATAATATGAACGGCATCTTTCTAAGGCACAGCCTCAGCTTCTGTATAAATGGCCCAGTCATTGACGCACCCTGAGCTCTAGTTGGCTACCCACTCAAGGTGTCCGTCAAAATCAGCATCAACATCAGCACGATTAAGACGGGTCTGATACAGTGTTGCCCATTTTAGAGCGTAATTGGAGTCGGGACGATGTTTGTATGCTTATGGTATCGATATATTTTTACATGGCTGCTAGAACACACGATGTGATCAAGAGGCGCAGGAGGGCGCAAACCTGGTCCATTCGTTTTTTAAGAAGTGTACATGAAATAGCACCATTTAGGTGCCATTTTTCCGGATTTAAAAAGTCTGCTATGATGATTGTGCTCTTCTGTGTTCAATATTAACGAATTTCGCAAAGAAGAACTCGCATAACCAAGGCGATTCGATGGCTTTGTAGTCGAAATTAAGCTCATTTTGGAAGGCCAGAGCTGCATAAAATGATGTTTTTTTTGTGCATACCTAGCGGTGGTCGGATTTCCTATGGAGTCTAGAATGCTAGACGCTCGTGTACTGTCCGTTGCCAGTGTACGTTAAGAAACCATAGCTGCTCGAAGTTTTGACAACGAAAACAAATTTTGGCAGCTAATACCCCTGCCGTTATGATCATCTTTCAGATGTGAAGAACCTGAGCCTCGGTGAAACTACAAGTAATTCCTTCACCGTAACGTGGAAACTTCCCGAAGGAATGTTCGACTATTATGTGGTGTGCATCTCAGCCAATGACAACGACAGCACTGGGAATGCTCAGAGAAACATAACCGGCTCTTGCGCCAACGCCACCCTCATTCCCCGTGATCAGACACAGCTGACCTGCGATAATATGGTACCATGCTCCAACGTCACCATAGAAATGCGCACCTACAGCGCAGGGCCACCAGAACACACGTCTATGGGAGTTGCACTGCGTAATATTTTTATTCCAGGCGATGGTAAGTAGACTATTGGAAGAGGTTTTAGCGTTCGGCTTAAGAACAAGACATGCGTATCCATATCTATTACGAGTACTGTCATCATACTTTCATTATGTTCACGTGTCTGGTGGCTGCTTGAAACGCTTGATGGTCAAGATTTCATTCCACTATCCTATGCTTATTACTGACATAGTTGTGACAAAACGAAAGCAAAGTCTTTTGTTTGAAATACCACAATATTTTCTTCCGGTGCATCACACTGAAGGGCGTTGCTGGCAATTATACATGGAATTGAGAACGCGACATCAGTGCAGGGTTCATTGTATTACTTCCTCATATTACCGGTAACTACAGAGTAGTCAAGTATATTTCTTGTCGTTTATACGCTTCTAATAAAAGGACTAGCATTGTCTACCAAAGGCTGAACCAAACAAAGCAACCGAAAGAAAAGACACGCAGACTTTGCAATTATTGCCTGAATGCAATCATGCGTTACAGTGATTACTTATCAGTAAGAGATATACGCTTCATTTTCGTATGTTTCAGAGCCGCTTCCACCATTCGGTATTACCGTGACCTCCATCTCGTCTTCTCAGACACTTCTCCGGTGGCAACCTCCGCCCAAAGTGTCAGGCGTGATTACTGGATATATCGTGCAGATATGTAACACGTTTGCGGTTTGTGACTCCGATGAAAACGTCAGAGGCTGCACTGAACACCGCACGTCCGAAACGTTCCTGGAAGCAGAGACTACGGCTGACTCGTCCTACTGTATATTAGTCATTGCCATTGTGCAGTGTGGCGTGGACTTAATTGGAAGCCCTCCGGCCGCACAGCAACTCAGGACGCCGCCCGGTTAACTACAAAACTTTGTTATGTTGAAGGGAAACACTCCGACATTGACTTTGGCTATTGCGTACTCTGGGGAATAAAGGGATATAGGTGATATGATACCTTAGGATCTGTATTGTTCTGTTCTTGTAGGCATTAGCCGGTTGACTTCTGCCAAAACTGTTTGAACGGTGGGACAAAATATGCGAACAAGCGACTTGGCTGTGTGCATGTGATGAAGCGGATAGCAAGGATAACAATAATAGCGAAGCCCCTATAGAAGCCTATGCCTTCTAAAAATCGTAATTACTGTGACAATTATCGAGCTTAGTCACGCTTTTGTGGAATGGTCACCTTGGACAGAAGGAAAATGTAGTGCTAATGGCAGCATAGGTGGCGAAAAGCGGCGACATAATGTGTTTGTTTATTTTTAAATACCGCGGTTTTTCGGTGAAACAACACGGCACGGCGGGTACAGAGATTATCAAGATTGTCATGAACAAGCAGTGCAAAGCGAAACAGTAATACGACGTAGTGGAGAAAAGTGAAGATAGCATGGTTCTCATTAGTGTCCCAGAACAAATTTTTGTGGATGGATCACGAAAAGGTAACCATGATATGCACTATGCGCACACGCAATCCTTCAAATAAGCCTGATTACAATAGGCAGTCAACATACTAATACCGGCCGTAGGAATAGGGAGTTATAGTTAAGCGGCTCAGCGGGCCAGCGGGCCCAGCGATGGAGAGGAGGGGACAGCGGACCGCGTGATGAAAAGAAGAGTAATAGCTGAGCGACGCCCCGCTTGTTTGAGCGGAACTTACTGCTGCGCCACCTGTTGAACAATGTTGGAATTGCTGTCGATCGAGCAGGGGTCTTACCTGTCGAATAACATTGATGTTACTACGAAAAGAATATCGCAAAAGTAATTTTTCATTAGGTCACAGGTGTTATGCGGAAACACATCTTCGTTTTTGCTGCATGACATGACGATACGCCGCCGCCGCTTGTGTTGGGGGCTGCCATCTTGCAAAACGCTCGCACGCTGGCCCGCTGCATACGCTCCGCTGAAGAGACGAAATGAGCGGGCGAGCGGCTCGCTCCGTAAATGCGCTGGCTGTCCAGCGGGCCGCGCATGCGCAGTTGGCGTCTCCGCTCGTTCGCTGGGCCCGCTGGCCCGCTGAGCCGCTTAGCTATTACTCCCTACTAATGATTGCGCAAGATAGCTTAAGATCGTTGCGAGTAACAAAGAGAAGATAGCTATAGCTTTTGCGCAAGTTTAAGTAAAAAGACTTCGAAGACTTGCCCATATTTGTGTACACATTATTTAGTATCTTATTGGACGCAGGGTCTGGATGACCTAGATTTACGTTCAAGAGCAATGACCATTCCATTCGATGCGGCAAGCGTCAAAACTCTAACGGAGCAGGGATGCCCTATTCAGCAGCCCCAAACACCTTACATTTTATACTAGTTAACAGTTGCAGAAGACAGGCGAGCGCGTAAGGATGCTGCAAGTATAAGAAATCGTGCGTCTCACACTACTGCGAAATTTCCAAGTAGGCAGTCTCGCGTCCTCACCGGTGCGATAAAGCTGAAAGCCATACTGCGATTAATTAGTCAAGGATTACTTACGGTAGCCCAGACATTCCTGCGTAGTTTGTTCGTCAACGGGAGGAAATGTCCACTGTTGGTGCCGTCCACCATCGGTCTCGCACAAGGAGTGCTACCGGCAGCTTCAGTTCGGTGCCTCAACTCGTTTCACTTCGCATCACACGCTTCACTCACAGTCAAAAACATCACTCATACAGGGTGCTCCCCAAACACAAAATCGGAACCACCGGAATTTATAAAACGCGCGGAAGAGCAAAATAGGATGGGGTTTGAAGGGGACGTGCCGTAGCGGGCTCACTTTCGATGTGTTTCCCTGCGGCATAGTGAACGCCCCCTACTGCTTTTTTTTAAATAAAGGTGGCACATTTCAATACGACATAGGCAAGGGACACAGATATTTATTTAGCGCCTGTAACATGTTTTCAAGTACCAGTGCAGAGTAATACCTTTCAATAAATTAAAGTTTTTCACGCTCATTATCGCAAAATATGTTGTCAAAGTCAACCTTGCAGATTGGCTGATCTGTGCTATCGTGGAAACTGTCGGATTTCAAAAAAAAAAAAAGAACACGCCCCTGCAGCAGGGAAAAAGAATTGCCCTTCGCCTATGCTTTCGCAATGCTGACCACTGGATTGCGAGGCACATAACTGAGAACAGCTTAGGCACACGGTACAAGAAAGAGTGACAGGACTTTGCGCTATCAGTCTTTCTCTTTCTTTCTTTTTTTTCTTTGAGAAGCTAGCCACTGTCGAATCGTCGTATAGGGGCTCTTTAAAGCTGGGTTTTATGCGCTTGAAGTAGTAGACGGGGCCAGATGTAGGAGAACCCATGTGCACTCGTCAGTGCACGGTCGGCAAACGAACGAGAGATGAACCTAGCTGAGCCATTCGAATTCTTGAGACTTTCCATCAAAGAAGAAAAGAAACACACAAGCTTGGAAGGAAAAGAAAGGAACAAGACAAAGAAGGAGAGAAAGGGTTGTCGTCAGCACCCTGATGATTGACCCGTAGCTCGCGGTACGACGTAACTTTGGGGCAAATATTAGTGCCAAGAATAGAAGTCTGCTTCGTCGAAGAAAAATGCGCTCAACGGTCCGTTGTTGTGCCATCGTAAAGCGTCTTTCGTTGAATTAGTTCTACGGGATCGAGCAAAGTTCCACAAGAGCATACCGCGTGGGAGCACGACATATGGAATGCTACGATTGTACTTAAAAGTCATCACGCATGAGAAGCGCAGTTCGCGTTGTACAAGCACCGTCGTTACAACGGCAGGCGAAATAGGTTTATTCACTCTGTATACCGTGTTGGAGGAGCCGCCACGCCCTAGTAGAAACGTGCTTTTCGTCGCTTCGAAAGTAAGTCGCCGGGGGCCGGAGTACGAACTGTGGTCTCGAGCTAAGTATTAATAAGTGCGATGCGACTGCGACAAGGCACCAAGGGCACAACGCACACACGGGCGCTGCGTTCTTCGTGCGTTTTGTATATCGCGCTGAGCATACCTGGGTCTATCTTGAACTCATATAAGTATAGGTTATTTTTATTGAACATTATGCACATGAGTTAGCTTCACTTATTTAAATTTGTGATATAATGACATGCGTGCCGCAACCGCCATCGCAGATGTATATATATATTACAAGTCGCGGTGAGACTAAGAGCTGACAAGAATACACACAATCCCTTACAACGTAATGACCTCGTAAATGAACGAAGTGATTTCACACAACACCTTAATAATCATGCCCGTCACCAAAACGAATTCTTTGCTGTATTACATAAAGTGAATACCATATAATGATAACTTTCATTATTTGGCAAGTTTATCGCAACGTTATACACAACGGGCCCGCTGTATAGCTTCAGAATAAGCTACTTTTGAAAATTGTTCTGAAATATCTACGACACATTCAGCGCCTTCCCTTTAGTACACAGCATGTTTTCGGCTTGGGAAACACTACACACACACTACACACACACGCACACAAACACACACAAAGCCCCCCCACTCTAAGAGGAAGCAGCCCCACAATTACGCCTTCGAGCCCCGATCACAAGCACTACTAGTTACAACTCCTAATCCCAGCGACACGTACAAAACTATTTTTGTTATTGCAACAAGACTGGCGCCCCGAGTTTGGCTATTTATGGTCCATTACATGGAACGCGCACCGGTCTTGCGGGTTTAGCGCCGCCGTTGTCGGACAGGAAAAGGCATCGGCAAACCTCTTTTCGTTCTGCACGGGCAAGTTACAGCGAAGCACCATGGGGGGATAGATCCCACGCTTGTTCCAAATGTACGGTCCCCCCGTGCAAAACTCGAAGCAGCTCGCGACGTAGAACGACTGCTCGGGCGTGTATCCCAGAATGCCTTTGCTCTCGGCCACCGACGCAAACGCCACCCGAGCCTTCTCGGTCCCAGCCGTGTCGGCAAACGTCTCCGACAGCGCGTTATAGCTGAACGCCTCATCCGAGGTGTACTTGTACAACTCTTTCCTGACGCAGTCAAGCCGGCTGAGGTATTTGCCGAAGGACTCTTTAGACCACCACGTAGACTCTTCGCCGGTTCGACTCAGGCTGCTGAAGAGCGGGTCAAATGCGTGCGTCAGTTCGTGTCCCAAGACTTTCCCAATGGCGCCGTATATGATCGCATGTGGTACCGAACTGGGAACGAACGGCGGTCCCATGATGCCCGGCAGGATGGCCATGATGTGGTACAGGGAGCGTAGAAGGCGTTCACGTCGGCTGCGCCGTACGGAATGTCCTCGCGGTGAACAGGCACCGCGGGGTCTTCCTTCAGCAGGCGCTTCTGCTCTTGCAGGCGACGCTGCCAGGTCTTGTAGATCCACGTAAAGAATGGCTGCGTGACGTTGGGCTCCAAGTAGTAGTAGTACTTCTCGAGTGCCTCGTCATTCTGCAGGTGCTCCGGCAGGGGCAGGATGGTAATCAGGCTGTCCACGTGCTTGACGGCGCCGGCGGCTGTCGACTCGTCCATCCACGACAGCTTGGCGAAGTTGGCTCTCGTGGACTCCCTGACCGCCGTCCATGCTTGCCGTGTGTCGTTCACTTCTTTCTGCAGCTCCAGGCTGTCCACCATCAAACGAACGAAGGCGTACGTGGAAACCTGCGTGTGTTAAGTCGTTAAATTCGTTGGCTGTGGTGCATTTCCGTGCGCTTTGCTTCAAGAAATGCGTCGTGACTTACTGGATGCACCGTTAAGATAAAGTTAGCAGCTGCCTCCAGCGAAAACGAAACATTATTTTTTTATTACGTACACCTGTGTGCCCAGCTTGGAATTGAAACAACGTACGCCACCGTAGAAGCGGGTAAACTAAGATGTCGGGACTGCGAGCTGAGTTGTGTAAATGACCTGAGCAACTAACGAGTGGCTTGTGCTGAACAGAGCACGGATAAGGCTTTAGGGAATTTTCGTTCAACGTAATTTACATTTGTACGAGTCAGTTCAGTTATGAAAAAATTAGAACTGTAGTGGTTCGCGAAGCGGTGCACAACACTGTACAAGTTCACAAGCCGCATCGGCGACATATTGTACGCACTGACAGCGATGCTGACCCAAGTGTGCTAGGCGGAATGGCTGCAACAAATACTTCTCATGAAGTTAAACTGAGAATGGAGGTTTGATTTACACTTTGTATTTTCACGATAATAGCTCTCGTTTACCTGAAAAAAAGCAAATGGAACCTCTTGCAAGTTTTTCGCGCATTGCAAGAATGAGCAAAGATGGGGAACAGCAGTGGATGCCTTTACGTAAATATAACAGAAATTTTAGCATATTTAGAGCACTGTTTCAATTATTCAATTGCTCATTTTCAATTGCTACGGGCGCTAACACAACGCAACTGCTCTCACAAGATGAGGCTGGTGGCGTGGATAAATTTGCTAATGGGCATCATAACTAGGCCTCTATGAAGAGGTATCGGTAGGGAATAATGATTGCTAGCCAATCACTCAAGGATACTTTTGCATGCTGATACGGCTGAGTATTCAAAGAAAGGGAAACTCATTAGTCCCGCACGAAGTTCTAAGACGGCCTATCGAGGTAATACATTCTTCATTGTCATAAATACTCTTTCACGGTGCTTCCATTAGTGTGCATACACGATTTCATTTCGTATCACGCGAATAATCCTTGGCATAGGCTCCAGAGGTATGGTACTCAATAACGTATGGTGCACACCCGCACATCGCCAGCTGGTAAGTGAAAGTATGGTGGTATCGGCCACACCTGATTACATTATCCAAGGCATGATGGTTAGTCCCAGCGTAAAGAAGAGACATAGAATGTCATGGATGTGATTACGTATGGGCCCGATCAGACATACATCCTTACATTGCCATGCACACTTTTGGAATATGCCGATTAAGTGAGCCTCTCCCATTTCGTACAATTTAGGTACCATTTGTGGTGTCGCCATTTTGGTCACTTTTCACGCTTGACAAGGCATGTAGGACTGCCGCATTAATATTTTAATCGTTTTTTTTTCGCATCACTGAAGGTAGTTTGCGCAGCTGTGCCCCAAAATTTCAATAGTCACACTCACAGGCCTTGGCCTAATTTTTCACACTAGAAAATGTCAATATTCAATTGAGTATTACCTGTAATCGGTACCACGCTGTCTCTGAATCATTATGCTGCACACAAACATCGTTTAGACGCTAGAGAGCTGTGGGGATTTCGGAGCCACAACTACGTATAATGTGGATACCTTGTGCATGTATTTGCAGGAGTTGCATCGAGATCAATGAGCTAAATATAAAGAAAATGAAAATGTTTGGAACTCTTAGCTATCCTGATATGTAAGAGACGCATATATTTAAGCTACGTACAGTTTGCATTTAACATACACGTAAATTCAGGTTTCCTGCTGCAGCCAATGCTGGCACGTGCAATACTTCAGAAACAAGAGTTCTACTTCTTATGACTATATACATTACTTTCATTCTGAACTTTTTCCCATGTTGCCAAATGGAAAGTAATACATTTCTTTATTATTATTATTATTATTATTATTATTATTGTTTGCAGTCACAAATATAGATAATGAATTTGGCGCGCTCTCTCCAGTCGTGCAGTATCGATGTCACCCCGGCTTTCGCGCGGAGCACGCTAAGCGTTTCTCAAAAATGAAAACGTATATTAGCACGATGCGTATATACACACCTGGGTCATGAATTCCAAGCACTGCGTTGCGGACTGCAGCACGGCGAACACGCCAGCTCCGTCAATACACTCCACGAACGAAGAGGACACCATCGAACGGAGGCTGTAGAAAATCATCCAACCCGCGTAAAGCACGAGATCGACGTAGCTGGAACGCTTCGCGCTGTCCAGGATCGTTTTTAGAAATAATCCGCTGCTGTTGAACGTGAGGACGTCTTCGCTCTCGCTCACGGACCGATCAGCCGGTAGGTGATTGTTGATCACCTTCAGCCAGGCGTCTACCCCTCCGTGGACGCCGACTTCCTTCGCTAGCTTCCCGATGGTTGAGTAGTTCAAGGACAACCTCTGTGCCGGAAACATGGCGTTCACGATCGTGATCATTTCTGACGCGACGTTGTGAATTCGTTCAGCGAAGGCGGCTGCCGAAGCGCTCGTCACCGATGGCGCCAAGGTGACGATGCATTTCTCTACTCGGTCAGCGTCGGTTGTGATGTTCGCGTCTAATTCAGACAAGACTTGAACCTCAAGCGACAAGCCGTATCGCCTGTCGGTCTTCAGGTCAGGCGTGAGCCCGAGCGCAGCAGGTGTCGCGAAGCCGTACTCAAGCGACATGCCCAGAAGGTACTCCAAGAGGTCGAAGTCTGCAGGTAGCTTCGTCGAGGGCCAGTCGAAGTTAAACTTCTTGAATATGTCGAGGACAAGCTGCGAAGGCCACGGATGAAGGTTAAGCGTAGGTACATACATTTCTCTATTGAAGCGGCTGAATAAATGCAAACTAATGCAGCGCGGTAGGCGAGAGCGAAAAGAGGAAATACGACCCTGCCATTTTTAAGGCAATCAATATGTGGCGCACATAAAAAGCTACTACAGACGTTCACAGCATGCACATGCTCTGGGCGTCTGGTCGTGCATTACTCCCGGAAAGGAGTGTACTTGCGTGGAAAATCGAGAAGTCGTCCACAAAGCAGGTCTGCGCATCGAGTTAGCCAACTAAGGGAAGGTATCCGTTCTCACAACTATATGAACACTACTCAGGTATGCGCATTCCAGTGAAGAAATAAAAACCCCAAGAAGATTTTCCCATCCAGAAGGCAGTGACGTGCATGCACTGATTTCAAGATCTCCACTTCAAGCCTCCATCATGTGCACGTGTCCGGCATGTGAGTTCCTGCACTCTTTCATAACAATCACGTGTCTTCGGGGTGCACGGTGTGTCGCCTTTGGAGCGAAACTGCGACTTTACAAGCACTAACCACTTCTCCCCAGAGAGGCGATTAATAATTTAAAACAGCATTGCTGCAAGACAGAAACCACAATTTTACAGGGAAGTTTAGGAAACGATGCCCCTGTAGCTCCAGCTATCATACCCGATCTGCAGCGCTCGCGCTTCGGTAAAAAATCTGTCGTAACGCTGTTCAACGTCGGCTCTCCGGGACACCTTTAATTTCAATGCGTGTCGTTAGTTTGCTCTGTTTGCCTTCGTGTGTGCGCGCTGTTCTTCCTGCGAATTTTTATACCTTCGGAAGACTTCCACCCGTTGGCCATTCGCAGTTAGATTGCATCTCATTGAGCGACAGCAATCGCTTATCCATACCTCCAAGCACATTTACTCATCCCCAGAGCAGAGAGTGATAAAGCTAGATTCGCCACGCAGGCCTGACATGTGGGTGCCAGTTGCTGGACTCAAAGATTAAAGTTTACCTTTGTGTCGTCTCTGCCCTCTTCGTAAACATTCCTGCATGTCTGGAAGGCAGTAATACTCCTGCGGACCGCTACTGAGGGGTGATCGGGAGGCGTCTGTTCGAGCTTGCTGAAGAGAAACGAGAATACCCGATACTGGCGCAGGCGGAACTGGCCCCCAGCCCCTGGAATATAGAAGGGGTGAAGCCTGTCCCACTTGCCGCAGACATGCTCGTACATGTTGTCGCACGGGTTGACTCTGGGGTCCACGCTGGCGGCAAGCTCCTCCGCGTAGTCGAAGCAATTTTTCGGGTGGTCGCAGAAAGGATACGCCAGCCGCGAGAGCTTGTCAACTAGGAACCAGACGACGCCGTAAAGGATGCCCAGTACAATGACGGCCTTCACGTTGAGGACAACCATGACGAAAGAAAGACAGTGGTCGCTGTACCTTCAAATCCCGGCCGTCGCGAGGAAAGGAAGTGACGTGATCGCGCGTCGTTTCGTCTTCTAGCTATGGTCCATGCCCACTGCGCGGGATTGACGAAGTTTCGGGCACTACAATTGTATTCCAATTTGTTTTAAAAGGAGAACGATGTCTGAGAAGAACTGTAGGAAGAAATAAACAGAAACTGAGCTAACTAGAACGTATCGCGAAAATAGCTGAGATGCCTTGGTCGCGTTCGTTTCGGGTCGTTTGGCTGCGCGAAGTCGGCCAGGATGCAAATCGCATACACAAGGATGGATCTTTATTGAAAAGCGAGAAGTTTTCTTGTGAAAAAAGTGCAGGTGGTATCAACAAAGAAATGTATTGAAACAAGGAAATATCTTCAGAAAATTCCTAACGAAATGCGCTTTGAGAAAGGCCAGTGGTTAATAATCAGCTCAAAACACGTGACACTTTCCACTCCCAATACGATGTCGAGTTTCGCTTTCCTATTGCCTGAGACCCCTAAAAGAAGTAGTCACGAAACAGAGGAGTACCCCATGAAGGCATAACCAATTAGACTACTAAACTGCGGACGACAGCAATGTCGTGGGGTTCTCTTGTGCAGCTGTTCGCGACCGGATAGCGTCTCTGTGATTCGTTGATAGGAAAGGCCATGTCGGATTGTTGCTGCTTTCTTGGTATTCATTCTGACGTCACGCTCAGTACCCCTCAGTTTCGTTTCTGCATCCTTTGGAGAAATTTCAAAATTCACCAGCTGTGCCGTTTCAAATGAGCGGTATAAAAAATACTAGAGATGCGGTCGAGCTCACACCGGCAATTATTATTATCCCCAAAAAGCAGTCTTCGAAAACCCACAGTAAAATAATTAGAAAATGTTGGCAGCCTACACTCCATAAAAATGAGCAGTAATTTTTATGTGTATTTATTCATGTATTTATTTCTTTTATTTATTTCGAATACTGGCACTCCGCAAGCAATAGTAACATTATTAATATAGCAAAACTGCATATGCCCAGCAGCTGTAGATAACAAATTGTAAGATCATCAATAAAGGAAAAAAAAGCGCAGCGTATCCACGAGGGTTTCCCTCCTTGTTTGTACTCGTATACTGCGCAATGCACATGCGCACAGAAATATATCTAAGCTTCTACATTCTTTTTCTATCTCGACGTGGCACATTTGTGATCATCATCAGCCTAGTACAGTTTATTAGCACTTTCCGTGAAAGTCCGAAGAAGGGCGGTGTAGTCTTTCATACGTACGGAAGATAACCCGAGCTCGAACCTAAAACTATCATCACTATCTGTTCTAGTCCTCAAGAATGCAAGGGCACTAAATTCTCTACAACGTGCAGCATTGGCATGCACGCTTTTTTCCTTCTCTTGCGTTACTGTGACGAGTGGTGATGGCTCTGACAGAAGACGCCGACAGCCCGAGCAGGTAAACGTGCTTCGCACAAACAATGATGACAGATCCACTCACATGAAACCTGGGAAGGTGCGAAGCAAGCGCTGATGCGCCGGTACTTCCTACAGGAAACGTCAGTCGCTGTTAGTGGGCCGGCTTTACCGCGGCCACGACGGCAACGTGAGAAGCCGACAGCCCGGGCGTATTAGTAGGAACTCGTTAGAATGGCTACTGTCACGCAACCGTACACAAACACCATATGGGTTCGATGCCCCCACGCTATGCCCACACAGGCCCACACTGTCTGACTGCAATGCCTGCAGGATCAACCAACATAATTTTCACAACAGAATTTAGCAAATTTTTATTATTAATGAGAACTCTTCTGATAATTCCTTTATTGTAAATTAGTTTAAATCATGTAAATAATTCCGAACTGGTTTTATATATTATACATCTGTTTTTACCGTTGTTTGACAACTTGATTTACCGTGACGAAAAGGGGCACCGACAAAACGAGACCCTACCCAGGCAGCACAACAAGATTGGACCGAGCTTCGCACAACGTTAAAAAACTTTGTATACAATATTGGAACAACATTGGATTTCGGGGCCCATGGTCCAATTTAGACTACATTAGTCCAATGTTGGATACCAGTCGTATAAATTTGGAAAATTTGGGAAAGAATGGCTTTCGTCAACATTGTCCATCGATTGTATTCTCCAATATTGGTAAGCTTGTTTAAATAATGGCAGCTCGAGCCGTCTTTTCCAGCCTTTATTAATGGCTGTTCCATCATTTTTGCCAGCATTCATCATTGGATGAGGCAGCCTTTCTTGCCAGCCTTAATTATTGGCTGATCATATATTTTCCCCACCTTTTTTATTGGCTATCATGCACGCAAATAAATTGGCTGTAGGCAAAAAGCAAGAAGATCCAGTAAATTATGTGAGTAACAATAGCTTTATTTTGTACTTATTATGCATGTATGTATTGCCAGCTTGGGAAATGAATTTTTTTACGTTTCCGCTTCGTGGTTATGACGATAGCATAAAACAGACAAATGATCAAGGCACTCTTATGTTAATCCCCTGAAACGTATCTTTCGAACACGTGCACACATACAAATAAGCAAAATGTCTTTTTGACACATTTCTTTCGTGAGTTTAAGAGACATGAGAAGGGATTGAAAAGAATGTTCTGATAAAATCAACAAGTCAATGTTCATTCTAAGTTTGTAGTCCACTGGATATGATCAGCCTCGAGAAAACTAAACGCATAAGCACCATAAGCAAAAAGAAGAGGCACAAGAAAACATACACCTAAAATTATGCGACACGTTATGGTTTACTTGCATATTAAATGGTGGAGCAGCTGAAGCTAGAAAGGTTTCTTAAACAATTGCACGAAACAGCTGAAATATATAAATTAAAAGCTTCCTCAAGTAAAACAACGTCAGTGAATGTTAGGATACGGTGATGTGTCTCAGCATGCAGAATTCGGAACGGATGGTATGTGGGGACAAACCGACGACTTCTAAAGAACCGAAACCATGAACGAGAAATGGCCGTTAAAGACAAACAGGAAAACATGTGTTTCGCGCAAGACAAAAAACAAACAAACATGAAAGTCACACGAACCAGAACAGCTTTGCTAGGAGCGATTACGTCATCAGCCGCGATGTAGACAACAAAGCCCACAACGCGTGTATTACAAATGGACAAATCTAAAGAAAATAATAAGTAACACATGTCATAATAAACCCGGCACACACCAAAATGAGGGAATGAGCACAACGGAACACACTATGAGTAAAACAAACGAATGCCTAAAATCGGTACAAAGTTTTCAGGAAAACATTTAGAACAGTCCGAACCCGTTGAGGCTCATCTCTTCAGTTCACCTATAATGTCCAAAGAAGCGCAGGGTTGCCACTTTCTCACTATGCAGAAGCTTCCAGTCGCGAGTTCCGTGTCCGTAGTCCACATAGGGGTTCTGAATTCGTAAACTTCCAGTTTCAGCAGACATCCGATGACCGTGCGACACAACCTGTACGTCCGAAAAGCACTGCCGAGTGAAAGCCGCTTCGCCTGCCTCACCCCCGGCTGGCTGATGCGAAACATGTCAAACAGGTATACGAAGCAAAACGGATTAGTGCAGCACCCCGCAGCTCCCCCTCCCCGTCCCCCCCCCCCCTGCCACGATACGCTTCGATGTTCGGCGGCCTCCTGTGCCTGCTGCTCGAGGTAGAAAGTTAGCAAAGGCTTTCCTTTACCTTCCAACGTTTTGCATATACCGTATTTGCTCATGCACAACTTAAACCGTGCTTATTCGTGCATACCAGGTAACTCGTGTTTTCTTTTTCTCCATGAATCTAGAAGTTCTAGAAGGTGCGTAAATTACATGGGCATTTCGCAAATACTTCCCAAATATCGTATAAGGAATCTTGACGGGTGCTGAGCTGAGATGTATCAAATGAAATGTATCACAAACACGAAGGTAGCTTTCACTCAACAGAACGCGTACTTTAAGAGCCAAATTCATCCGTGGGCTATATTCAAGCATTAGCGTTTTTGCGACTCGGGAATTGTCGTCACTGGTGCTGTCAGCGGCGTCTCCGAACTCAAGTATCAAGCGTGACTCATATTCACGTGTGGAAATCTTCGTGGCGGCACGGCTCAGTTAAACGACAAGCGCTGTGTTGAATTTGTTTTGTAGGTATCGCCACCATGTCGCTACGAACCAATGAAAAATGTAATCGGCTATGGCGATGCCTGGGCTACCGAACACACAATACTGATAAAGGACAGCACTAGCTCGCGCCACGTGGCCCTGGGTGTCATGGGGAGAGCATGCAACTTTTTTGCGTAAACCATACATGAAGTTGGGAGTGCGGAAATTACGCGTGGGCGCTAATTATGCGAGTGCGCGCGGTACGTACATGTATATTAACGCTGTTTCAAATGGAAAAAGAAATGATTGCTTCCAATGTATCAGTTGTACTTCCCAATGTGAACAAGATAGGTGCGACAATACTTATGTCTGCACAATGTCACCTCTCAAGCAGAATTGCTGTCCTGTATTGGCAAAACCAGCTAGAATGTCCGGACACTATACACACCCTACTTCTATTATTTTACACATATTGCTATGACAACAGATAAAGTTACCTGCTATGCCATGCACGTGGGCTCGGAAGCCACTAACAGGCTGCTGGGCATTTAGACCATGTCACGGCGTTGTAGATGTAGTTTGCTCAATTTCCAATGTGCAAGTTATAGTATACTTCACACACACTTAGCTAGAACTTGCGCAAATAAACAATTGCGTAAATTATAGAGATAATTTTTTCCGCTGCACTGAATAGAAACACAATGACTTTTCTGGCCTCATTCGCGGCACCTAGTCGAGCTATTGGTCGCTTCATATTGGTAAAACTAGAAATATATCATGTGTGCTTACCAATGTTACCAACAGTGATGCTACAACTCTTGTGTGCGGAGAGTACTGTCCGACGCAGAACATTGGAAGTCCAACATTGGCGATGCAGTGAGATTGATTGGACGATACATAGAGCCTGCCCCATTACATAACCAATATTGATAGGACTATATGGGAACTGACCCATCGTTACCATCCTTGTGGACTGGCCCCACCAATAATGCATGCTGAGTGGCAACTATGGCCCACTTTTGCCTTCTTTACAGGATGGAAGAAACATTATTGCAAATTGAATGGTTACGATGGACCATTGTTGGAGGCCTTCATAGATGGCATTTCCAATGCTGGCTTATGAGTGGTATCACAGGGCCTTCATTGGACCTCCGAAAGCCAATAAAAAGCAATATTGGACCGAGCATCTGTGGTGCCTAGGTATATTTTATGTAACACCTACTGTGTGAAAAACAATCGTATTACACGTTACTCTATGCTGTTCTCGCCAAGTTGACATTCGCACGGCGTGTTATTTTCGTATTCACACTCACATGCATATCATCTTTCTCAATTCCAATGGTGGCAGTTACAAACACCGAGGCGGCAGACATCATCGCTAGCAAAATTCGCCACCGTAAAGGGCTAGTAACAGCTCACGTCAAAAAATAAGACTGACGTTTCGTCGACATCGTGTATAGAAACAGCTGGCATGAAATTGAGTAAATGTGGCAGCACCACTACGTATAGCTAAAGACACTAATGCATTGACACGTTCACCTACTTAGGGCAAAAAGAATGCAAAGGTACGCCGTATGCCCTCATTTTCCGGCCAGGCATGCAAGCGTGGAGTTATCTACACATGATGTGCTCCAAACTCTGACATCTTGACGAGGCTACTTCCAATGGAATGGTTTATTGCCGCTCACCGACACAAGAGAGTAACCGGCATTGTTGTTGCCAAACCATTCTAACAAGACTCGAAATATTATAGCAACAGGAATTTAAAAAAATAGCTGTTTGCCTAAAAGGTGAAATGAAATACAGTGGATGCGTGACCACGTCCTTACACGCCCAATAACATGCCAGCAGATGGGCTCTAATTGCAGCCTGTCTCTTGCCTCACATGCGGAAGATATTTTTGCGTTGTTTAGCAAAAGCTTCCAGAATATATCGGTGAATCTGTCCTGCACATAACACATTTTCGGTCATTCAGCAGGAAGATTCGAAGAACCGAGAACTCATGACAACTAGGACACAAATGCGTAAAATCAACAATTTTATAAATTTCAAGATATCTGAATAATTTATTTAACGCACTTAGTGTAATTATTATGTTGCGACCTAATTAGCGAGATTAAGGTAATTCACAATTTAAGAGTGATGTGACATTCTGAGCAGAGAAATTGTCAAATTTTCAACATGTACAGAAGCACTTCTGGCGCGACTGCTCTGCAGGTTGACATCTGTGTTTCATATTTCAGTAACCCGAACCCAGCGTGATGTGAACGCTACCTTGTAGCGGATACCTTGCGCAGAAAAAGAACGCCATGAGAAAAGATATTACTTAGTCTGCAGAGCTTTCTTGCAATTCGCCTGTTAGTCTGCCGCAAAAGTTTGTTATTTTACTCATGACATTTTGCTGCGCCAAATAAGTATTCAAATGAGAAAACTCTCTTCGAAGAAAGCAATAACGGAACATTTCTTATTAACAAAACTTTAATTGTCTTGATCAACATCAGTAAACCACACTAGGGTGCCTATGTAAAGTGTAGAAACTGCTGATAATGATACAGAACAAAGGTCTCCAGGCAGACACTTAACATATTTATATGATCCTTCATGTCTGAAGGGCCACTATGTTGCGCACAGAATGGCTACTCATTCATGGAAGACCTGCTTTTTTTCAAAAACATCCCTTCAAGCACAACGATTTAAACGCATATGTTCAAAAGAAGATTTCGATAATAACTGTGCACGAATGAAAAAGGTCCTCCTCAAACAGAAATACCCGTCAAAAATAATTGACGATGCCATAACTGGCGCCCACATGCTTGGCTGCGCTGAAATTTTCAAAGATCAATCACCGAGCAGGGAACAGAAGACTAACTTAACACTTGCTCACTCTGCGTCGCTACCAAAGGCCTCAGCTATTCTTAAGAAACATAACATTCTCACTCAAAGTGATCACCTCATACGCATATTCGTGGAACCGCCTCGCGTTGTGAAAGACGCAACACAAATCTACGCGACATCTTAACCAAATCAACTTTAAACCCACGTCGGGGCACTAGATGTCGGACGTGTAATAAACCACGTCGCCAGCTCTGCCCTTATAATAGAACTACACAAAAAAAATCACAGCATATCCGCGCGGTGAATGATGATGAGTGGGCGAAGCTCCGGAGTGAATCATCGGTAAACCGTGAATAATAATAATAATTGTGGTTCGGTTAGGAAAGGACGCTAATTTCTGCAGCCCATGTAGGGAGCACGGCTAAGCGTCCATGGGGGTGGGGGAAAGGGAGTGAAAGAAAGGCCGTAGTGGAGGGCTCCGGAAATTTAGACCACCCGGGGTTCTTTAACGTTCACTGACAACGCACAGTACACGGGTCTCTGGCATTTTCGCCTCCATCGAAAATGCGACCGCCGCGGCAGGGATCGAACCCGGGTTTTTTGGGTGGCAGCCGAGTACCGTAACCACTACACCGCCGCGGCGGACGCATGTTTCCACAACACTACAGGCATTCCCGTAAAACGTTCCCTCCTGGACACGAGAAACTAGAATGTGGAGACGGAGCCGCTCTCCGCATTCTCTACAATAAAACGTGCCGAGTGTTCCCACTCTTCCAGGTTTTGAGCCCAAGTGATGCCCTTCCCCTGGCGAACACCCTATCCTCTAGTATTGTAAATGTAAATCACTACAAGAATAGAATACTCAACGCCTCCTACCACAGAGGGTTGTCGCGTTCTCTTGCGGAGCCTTGACAGCCAGCGGTGCGTGATGGACCGTGTTACCATCCAGGGTTGCAGCAGAGATGGCGGTCCTGAACTCGGGGCTCTGTTTTCCGAAAGAGCGTAGCTGTCATTCCTCCATAAAGCTTCCTACTGCTACTACTACCAATATCACTACTGCTACTACTACTACTACTACGATTACTAGAACTATGACGATCACCATCACCACTATCACCATAAGTATTACTCTTCCTACTACTACCACCACTATTACTACCGCGAGCTTGTTGGTGGGAACTAACGGAGAAAGAAGGCGTGAAGACGCATAGAAAAGGCAAAGAGAAAGCTCAAATGACGGAGTGTTGTTCACGCTTTTTTTGCAGGATAAATTTGTTTTGCCTCGCTCCATCGGCAGGACGAACAAAAACGAATTCGTTATTTGGCGTTCGGAAGGAGACTGGTTTTGCTGTAGAGCCATTGCCTCCGAGGAAAGGCGCGCAAATACGACGTGTGGGAGAGGAGGCCGTGGAGCTCGTGAACCTCCAGCATTTACTTTGCCTTCGCCCGAGTATGGCTAGTGTACCACCGGTCAACGGAAGGACGAGAGAAAGTGAGGGAGAGAGCAATAGATAAAGAGATAAATTTATGAATAAAGATAACATAAAGATTAAGCAGATGCGGACAGAGATAAAGAAGGAAAAAGAAAAAGCAGAAGGGGTAAATCCGCATTCGTCAAGTGGCGGGGGCTGCTTTACCGCTACGCTGCTTGCTCCGATCTCATAGGTGCGGGACTCCCATTAAATTATTTCTTCTTACCGCTCTCATCACAGCAAAAAGGAAGGCCTTAAGCAGCCACCTTAAAGTCGTACATCTTACCCTGGCCTTTAGCAGGGCTTATATTCCTCTTAGCAACCTCCTTTCTTAAATCTCAACGGAAACTCCGAAGCAATGTTGATGAACACTAGCATCCTTTTTTTTAATTTTAATAAATCCATACGAAATTTTCCAGAAGTGAAATCTTCTTAACTGTCGAAAAATTCTTCCTGGCCCGGGGTTCCAACCCTGGACCAACGCCTGTCCGAAGCGCTCGCTTTGAAAATTGAGATAACCAGGAGGCTGCGATTGACAGCGTGACGGCGACTCCATTCACAACTCGAAACACATGGGTATGAATGTGGTTCATTTGCCATATTCATGCCCATGCTTGTAAGAAGCATCACGCTGGATTGGTTCGCGAACGACGGCTTGTACCAGCGAAACCGGAACTACAGGTTCAGAGAAGGTCTTCACTTCGGCAGTACTGGGACAGGCGGCCTCTATCTCACGCCGTACAATGCGTGTAACGTTGTCAAAGTTAGTGGATGCATGGGAAACACCCTCACAAGACGACGTCGCTGCGGTGTTGGGCAAGCGGGCGAACTGATGGACGATTCGTCGACTTTTGGCCTGTTCCAACCGACGGCATTCTTTCATGACGTCGTCAACAGTCGTGACATTGGTGAAGACGAGCAGATTGAATGCATCGTCAGCGATGCCTTTCAGAATGTGAGCTACCTTATCTGAGTCCGGCATGTTGACGTCGGCCTTGTGACATAGAGCCAAGATGTCTAGAATGTAGGCGATGTAAGGTTCAGTAGACGTTTGGACCCGCGCGGACAGTTCCTTTTTAGCAGCCAGCTGCCGACCATATGGGTTGCCAAACACGTCGCGCAGTTTCTGCTTGAAGCTGTCCCAGCTTGTGATGTCGACTTCGTGAGTTTCGAACCACGCTCGCGGTGGTCCGTCGAGGAAGAATAGTACATTTGCAAGCTGGAGAGTGGGATCCCACCTGTTAGTGGCACTTACACGTTCGTACCGCGTAAGCCAGTCCTCCACGTCTGCACCTTCGCGGCCTGAGAACACGCCGGGATCTCGGGGTGTTGTAACGGTGACGTAGGTTGTCGCAGATGGATTAGCGGGTGGCGGCGCCGTTTCCTCAGAAGCCATCTTGGGAGCTTCAAGAAAGCGGCCGCTGCGAAGCTCCGTGGCGAGGTCAAGGATCGCGCACTTCCACCACGATGTTACGCACAAACAAGGCTATGTACAGCTGTATTTACAAGCACTGCTGTAACTGCGCACAGCAAGAACAGCCAGCGTTAGGTGGTCGCTTCGTCGTCGTCTTCTCTGGTCACACCATGAAATAGCTCATACTCGCGTATGTGCCGTAGCAATATATATATATATTATAATATCAACCTTTGCATACCAAATGCCAGTATTCTATTTTTTCGTTTTAATTGACCATAGCTTAACCACTTTCTTTGCAGTGACGGCGGCAACGACAGACAATGCTGATAACCCGAGCTCGAGCCTAAAACTATCATCACTATCTGTTCTAGTCCTCAAGGGTGCAAGGGCACTAAATTCTGTACAACGGGCAGCGTTGTACAGAAGCATGCACGCTTGTTTCTTCTCTCGTTACCGTGACGAGTGCCGACGGCTATGAGAGAAGACGCCGACAGCCCGAGCAGGTAAACGAGCTTCGCAGAAACAATCATGACAGCTACACTCACACGAAATCTGGGAAGGTGCGAAGCAACCCAGGCAGCACGCAACATAGGGCCGATATTGGTTTTATGGCGGCAAAGTTCGGCCCATCCACGGCCTAACGTTTCCGACAGCAAGCCAGTATCGGCTAAGCCACCGTCAATGTCTGGCAACGTCGGGCTAGTATAGCAACTGCCCCGCCGATATCGGCAGGCCGTCGACTGTAATCGGCAACATGGGGCCGCATATGCCGCGTTACTGCCGACATCGGCTGAGGCGATGGCTTTCAACGGCAACTATGGCGCCGATTTGCCTTTCTACAAACAATATGGGCTGGCCGACGCCATTTGTCGGCAACACTGTGCCAAGTATGCCGCCTTAGAGCCCCCGTCGGCTGAGCCGATAACTTTCTCCGGCAAATTTGGCGCCGATTTTGCCGCTTATCAGCATCGCCTGAGGAATGGCGAATTTGGCGCGATATTTGCCTAGAAAGATTATTTCACAGGAAACATTGAGTCATTTCTGCCATCATGGAGGCAACGTCGACTACGCTGCAGCCTTTCATGGTTGTTATCGGCCGGGCCTCTTTGGAAGCCTGCTGTATATAACAATTGAGATCCGATCGAGAAAAGAATGACCGAAGTTCACTTGAGAGATTCGACGTGAGAATCAGATGTTGAGCTTCATATATTCATGTATACGCGTTTCAGAGCCGGAACATAGCGCACGTGAGTTTTGAGCAGCATATATGACATTCTGTTCGCGTGCTTTGTTTTTCATAAACAGGGCACACAAAAAACATCATATAAACTATTGATATATACATCTATAGGCTGTTTTGCGGGAACTTCGCGAAACAGGCTGACGCAACAGTTAACATTAGCCAGAAGGATCGACAAGCATGGTGGAAAATTACCTGACAGCGCATGTCAGAAAATTTAAATTCATAGAAATTGAACTAGTTCGTGCATACATAGATGGGCACAACCAGCACTCATATGCTCAAACAAAGATAAACAGTTGCAAGCGGCGCTATACTACTGACATTTAGCAACCTATGGAAGGAAAAGGCATATGGAGGTAACAGCGCAACAGCGAGAGGACAAAAACAGGTCTAGCGCAGACTTTATAATGCGCTGAAGCGGAGATAAACTCGCCACCGGCGTTATACTACTGACATTTAGCAACCTATGCAAAAGAACGGTATAAGGAGCTAACAGCGTGACAGCGAGGAGACAATACTGATCTAGTGCTAACTGTCTATTGAGAGGACCATGAAATACATAGATCCCTTTGTATTGCAAATTCAGATGAAGTGCTCTTGTCAAGACCACGACATTTGCGAAAAAAGCAAAGACGAAAAATACCAAGCAGTCATATGGCGAGAATTTTTCATCTCAAAGGTGGCAAACAAATGCATACACCTATAACTGATATGGAGAGCTTTTCTGGTGAGTTCTCTTGTGTATGCGATCACACAGTGTTCTTGTGCAGGCGATCTGCGTATTTTATGTTATATAAAAATAGCAAGCCTGCACTGAAAACAATATCAGTTGAAAATCAAAGCTCTCTTCTGTTCCCTAGTTTCTTTATACGTTTGAGAAGGGTTACAGCATAAACCAACCATCCTAAGCCAAGCTGTTGTTGACCACGTGCCCCTCCACTACATTTCATCAGTGCGTTCGCGAAACTAGTGCATTCCTTTCAAAAGCAGCTCCAGTACAGCGCAACGCATGTATCCTAGCTTGCATAAGCTCAGCAACAGAAAATAATTGTCTACAGGTCGGGTAAACTTATACCTCCCTTTTGCACCTCCATGCTCTCTACTACCACGCAGATACAATAGGCTAATAATTCGTTAATATGTCCATGACATTGCGTATAATTCAAGCTTTTCTATTTATTTATTTATTTTTTGCT
>CM023488.1:30810457-30846373 GCA_013339685.2 Hyalomma asiaticum | reverse complement strand
TTGAATATTGAACATAGATTCAGTTTATAGTAAAAGGACAACTTTCGTTTGTTATTTTCGAAAGTAGTGCCCGATATGAGATGTGTTCCGACATTTTCTTGAATTTCCGCGTTTGTTCATGAGTCGCACATAAATCGCATACAATTGTAGTATAGTGCTGATGTGCTCCACAGCTGTGCTACTATTCACGCCTATTCCCGCAGGTTCCACCCTTGCCGAAGCTTTTCCACTACAACGGTGCAACACGAGAATAGCATATTATCAATGCAGAGTTCACAAAATAAATGAAATAGTGCTTTTCCCTATAAGCCTCTCTTGTTGTGCTATTTGTTTTGTTTAGAACGCAGTAATAGAAAGTACAGAGGATCCACTTATCCCCACTTTTTACTGTGTTAATAAAGCTTTCGCGTATGCATGAGAGGCACATTTGCACAAACTACTGTTGGTCCTTCGAAAATGCCTTCGTAGCCCTTCGAAAATGTGAAAACACAAAAATAAAAATTTTTGCAATCCAAACGGCACGACACACGTGGGGTAAACACTAGAAACACCATAGTGGCTGTGAACGGTCGCGCAAGGGGTTTCCCGATGTCGGCGGGGCCGACAGCACGCCAAAATAGCCTGAATGCCCGCAACATCGGCCAATGCTACCTAGCCAAATCCGACCCATTCTGGCTGGCCAAATTTCGCCCACTCTGGCTGGCCAAATTTTGCCCACGCTGGCTGGCCAAATTTCGCCCACTCTGGCTGGCCAAGTTCGACCCATGGTGGCTTCGCCACAGTGGAGCCATTCTGGCTGGCCGTCATCGGGCAGATGTGGGTGAAAGTAGCGCGAGCGCGATTTGCCGACTTAGGCCCAATATCGCTGCCGACTTTGGCCGACTTCTCGCCTACATCAGTCCTGTGTTGGCGTGCTGCCTGGGTACATTCTATGTACGGAGGAGGGAACGACCCACACCCTAAGGAGCTTCGCCCCTAAAAGCAAACCTTGCACTTAAGCGAAGCTTATGCAAGTGTCCATAAGTGTCCATAAGTGTCCATAAGTGTCCATGCAAGTGGCATACTCGCATTTCGTGGTGGTCCGAGGGTTCGTGCAACAACGCTTCGCGAATCACCGCGAAGCCCAGCGAACGCTTCTCAATGTTTCTCACCCGGTTCGCCGTAAAGACGACCTCGTGGAACAAGAATGGTGACAGACAAGGCACGCGTGGCCTCTGGCTTACGCCGTCTCACTCCTTTTGATAGCATGCTACACTATGCATGCCTTTGCTATTCTAAGAGCTGTTCGGACGCCACGAGAGGACGCATGCTCTCGTGGGATGAAGCTATGCAGAAACGCGTAGCGTCGCGAGACGAGGTACACCATACAAATCGACGCACTTTAGCTTTGTGTTGTTCTTCAGCTTGCACATGCAACACGTATGCATCCCGGCCGCGGCTGCTGCATTTCGATGGAGGCGAAATGTTGAGGCCCATGTGCTATGCGATGTCAGTGCACGTTAAAGAAACCCCAAGGTGGTCCCAATTTCCGGAGACCTCCACTATGGCGTCTCTCATAATCTGAGCTGATTTTCGGACGTTAAATCCCATAAATCAATCAGCAACACGCATGCCTGCGAGCCGCGGTTTTTCCAGGCTAGTAGTGGACTGAGGGCAACAGCGCAAGAGAAGAAGCGCACTTATGAACATTAATTGGGCATTGCGTAAAAGGAGTACACGCACACTCCTGGAGATACATATTGTCCGCCGAGGTGGTGCAGTGGTCACTGTGCTCGGCTGCCACCCGAAAAACACCGGTTCGATCCCGGCCGCGGCGGTCGCATTTTCGATGGAGGCGAAAATGCCAGAGGCCCGTGTACTCTGCGTTGTCAGTGCACGTTAAAGAACCCCAGGTGGTCTAAATTTCCGGAGACCTCCACTACGGCCTTTCTCTCCTCTCTATCTCTTTCACTCCCTTCCCCCACCCCCACGGACGCTTAGCCGTGCTCTCTGCTTGGGCTGCAGAAATTAGCGTCCTTTCATAACCGAACCACAATCATATATATATATATATATATATATATATATATATATATATATATGCAAGACAGTGAGCATGCGCGGTTGCCTTCCGCACTTGCGAGCATGACACACATCACGAGGGATGGCGCCACCGTTATTCTCGCACAACTTTAACGGTCAAGCTAATAAAATTGTTTTTTATGGATTACAAGCCTGCTCATTTGTATGACTGGAAGAGACGGTCTTCTCATTGTCACCACAACAAAAGAAAAGTTCTCATAGTGATAGGCAGCACCCTTAATGCAGGAAATAAACCATTTCACCTTACCTTTTATGCCTCAAGCACTCATATATATGCTGTGTTAGGAGTCCTCGATCGCTAAACTGTTTTTTCGGCCTAAGGTGGATATGTTGCCTTAGTTTCATCAGTAGGAAAATCATTGACATCAGTAGGAAAATCATTGACAGTCCGTGAGTGACAAACGACACTCACGAATAGTAAAGCGAGGAAAAGCTGAGTGTTTCTCTCCTGCTTGCTTCACAAATATTCGCAGTACTCAGCGCACCCAGGTGGCTCATGCATGCGTTCTCGTAGCACTCACAGCAGGGTGTTCATCTGCATGATGCAAATTCTTTGTGAGTATGCACGTTGCAGATTTCGTCATGGAGGAAGGAATTTCCTATTGTGAGTTCAAGGATGTCCGCTTGTTTTAGGCAAATCGCGGCTCATTTCGCATTCACGACCTGCACCCTTGACGCATCCTATTATTAAGAGTGAAATCTACAAGAAGAAAATTGATGTCTTGCTTGCCATGTCACGAGAATGTTATTTATCTAATCGTCATACAACCGTATATTCAAAATTCGAACCCCGATGCACTCTTGCATTTCATTGGGAGTGGAAGGCGAATTTGGCGGGCATAGTTCCATTGGGACGTTCGTCTCCTGCATTACTGAAGATCGAAAAGAAGGCAACTGAGATGTTTACTCCGACAGGAACTTAATTAATGGACCACCCTCGTATCAAACCGCGATTTATTACGCAGAACGATGCAAAAATATTTCTTCGGAAGTCACTTGATTTATATCTTTCGTGCTAATTTCTGCCTAATGTTAAGCGGTAAGGTAGAATGCTTCTATGGAATAACTGCCTATTCTTTGTAAATGGTAATGAAATTTATTTATTTTGTTCTATGATGCACACGCAAAATTGATTATGAGAAAATTATAATAAAACACGAACAAATTTATTAAGGGAAGTAGCAACGCAACTGCTTTCATTGTAAGTCAGCTTTCGTACTTCATGTCACAACGTATGTGGCATGATTCCCACTCGACTAAATTTGGCAAAGTGCGAATTCCAAAGAGCCTCTGCCAAACTAAAGGCAGTATTAGCAGTAGTACTGTCACATAGTGATACTGTAGTACTGCTTCAGTATGTGTTGTTGTCGGTGTGCATATCCATTTAATTTCGTGAATTACTCATAACATTGTGAAGATAACCAGCAGGTAAGAGAAGTGTAGCAGCCGCCAGACTGGGGACCAGCCTCTTCTTAAATTACGCCCCGCCACGGTGGTCTAGTGGCTATGGTACTCGGCTGCAGATCCGAGGGTCGCGGGATCGAGTCCACGCCGCGCCGGCTGCATTTCGATGGAGGCGAAATGTTGAGGCCCGTGTGCTGTGCGATGTCAGTGCACGTTAAAGAGCCCCAGGTGGTCGAAATTTCCGGAGACCTCCACTCCGGCGTCTCTCATAATCAGAGCTAGCTTTGGACGTTAAAGCCCACAAATCAATCAATCAATCAATCTTCTTAAATTACATTTCATAACATTCTCAAGTATTTCCGATTGTTCTACTGAGTGATCATCCACGACGCCTACAGTGCGCTGTATTTCAGAACCCACGCGAGCTTCAGTGATAGTACTAGAATGTGCTGTGGCGAGCGTGTAAGAACTGACGGATTTTATTCCTCATGAAGTTTTAGCGGCGACTGGCTATTGTTCTCACCCCTGTCATTTAACAGCGATACTTACGTTATTTCGTCATAGGCTCGTCAAAAAGAAGGTTGTCCTCTATTAGCCAATATACCTCACCCTTCATCGTGACGTCCATGTTATGGTCTGATCGTAGTGCAAGAAGATACGCCATGGAGGCACGGATGAAAAAGTACCAGACTACTACAAACGCCTGTTACTAACAACTGAAGGAAAGCACATATGCAAAAAGGTAGGCACTGAACGTACCTCCCGAGTAATGGAAGTGTACTAGTGAAAAGAACACACGTGCCCGTCTAAGAGACATTCCTTTAGAACCTTAAGATAATAAGCCAATGGAAGACTAGTGCTCCAGCATGCACTTACACCAAAATAATGCAGCAAACTTTTATCTTTAACGCGTTTCTTCAATATTACTTTACTAAAAGAACGCATGGTCGTCTAACCTGGGCGCGAATTACCATCTCGGCATTGCATTATGGATAATATGGCGATCAACCGGTTAATGCTTGGCATACTGCTTAGCAACCATCCATCTTGTGCGGACAAACCCAGGAGCCAAGGAGTAGCCGGCGCCTCATTTGTGCGCCATCTCCTAATATTATATCAATAAAAAATCCGGTTTATGATACTTTCTGTTCGAAGAGATAATCTGTGCCGAGTTAATATAATGTTCAAATAGCCTCTTATTTATACAAACCCTCTGTTCCGCAAGTATAAACGGTGGAAGCTTCATGAAATTTCATTTGCCTGCACACAGGCAAATTGCGCGTGTGCCTATTTACCTTAGATGGAGGAAATACAAATATAAAAAAGCACTAAAATTCTCATGCGCAGGTTTATGCACACCAAGGCATAATAGATCGGGAAAGCACAAGCATGAGACTAAGCATGTTCAAGCATAATGAATATCTGCGCCAGCCTCCTGCGGGCGAACATGCTCGTACAGTGCTCAGCAAACGAAACGCGATGGTCGGAGCACAGGGCTGCCGATACATTTTGCGCCTTTACTTTGCGCTGGGGACACGGAGCTGAGTCGTGCTACATGCTTTTTGAAGCTTTGAGATACAGTTTCGTAGGTCTGTGGTGACGCAGCTCCGTCATGGAACGGAAAATTTATGGCATACATGACATCGTCCGAGTGTCACGCTTGTGTTGCTGCGCATTCTGCACACTAGCCCAGAATATTACGATGCTCTGCCCCTAAATTCCCACACAGTTAAGTCATCGGTCATTTATTCTATTTGTGATAAAAGAGGGCAAATTCAAGCACGCTTTCACCTATTGCAATGTGCAATAACATTACCCTAATTATCTGTCGCAGTGACGAAGTTCTACATGGACATATATTATTGGCGGTATATTGATTGATTTGTGGGGTATAACGTCCCAAAACCAGCTCTCATTGAGATGCCGTAGTGGTGGTCTCCGAAAATTTTGACCACCTGGAGTTCTTTGACGTGCACTGACATCGCATTGCACACGAGCCTCAACATTTCGCCTCCATCGAAATGCAGCTGCCGTGACCGGGATTCGATCCCGTAACCTTTGGATCAGCAGCCGAGTACCATAGCCACTAGACCACCGTGGCGGAGCATAGGCGGCATAGAACAGTGCACTTTCGTTACTCGAAACATTATAAAATTCGACTCTTACTGGAGGTAAACGTTCGTTCAATATATTCTTATTCAATTATAACGGTGTGCTGCGGAAAAACAATAGGAAATACTGCATAGACAGTGGCAAAGGCCGGCTATGAATCTCGCATGCGTTCCCCAATGAGCGAAATTATTCAAAAAGGGAATAAGAAACACGTACCCAATCCGTTTATAGCGCGAAACAAAGGATTTGCGGAAACGGAAATATCTCACTGATCAATAATCTCTCCATGATAATCCGACTCTCGACAAGGCGCACCCCCTTTCCCCTTATGCTCGTGCGACTTTGGGATTGTGACAATCTTCGTCAAGCAAAAGGGCAGAACAATTACGCCAATGAATAATGAACAAACAGAGAAAGAAATTTCACACTGTCTTAAAATATTTCTTGCGAGATTGGTAGGGTTTTTGATTGCTTGAATTTCCTGGACATTTATGAAACTGTTTTAAAAAGGTAGACCTCAGAAATAGGGTAAAGCGGAAAATTGTACGTGATAGAAAACATTTAAATGTCCATGAGCTTGGAGTTCGCATTGTCTTTCAAATTTCCCTTGCATCGATGGTAATGTAAGAACAACATCAATTTTACTTATTCTTTCTTTCTGAATGCACCACGGCTAACAACACTTTCTCTCAATATCATGAAGCAGCGATTCTTCGTATGAGATTTATGTTGCGCAAACTATGAGTCCACTGTCACGCATGGTTAAAAACAGTGAGTGATGAAGAACAACTTCTTTGGACACCGTAAATTTTAACACGGGAATAACCTCTTTCGTTGTCTCTAGTACGGCTCCTGCCAGCCTAATATGTCGTAGGTAGGTCTAGGTGTCGACCATAAAATATATACGCTAGCCCATTCGCTTCACTTCCAAGCTGACCGGAACGAAGTGCCTTGTGATGAGTAGTTCTGAAGAGTAGTTCATGATTCCGGAACCACTGTCGTTGTAGTTGTTTTTCAGTAGATGTGACAGCATAGCTGTTTTTAGGGGCTGCCATTGACACATGCGCGCGAAGGCGAGGTGCCGTGCAGGATTGTTGAACTGAGTTTAAAATATAATGGTTGAAGAAGAAACAATTATGCTGTGTGTACTCAGCGATGGTAACATGTACTCAGCGATGGCAACATTTAAATCTGCACCTATAAAAGTCTGGATGTGTCGACATTAGCTAACCTGAACTGTTCCATCAGTTAAAATGATAATGTCTACTTCAGCTACTACGGGGTCGATATACGATCGAAGCCATTCCCTAAATCTAAGCGCATAGCAGCGCTTCTGGGGCCGCGTACACCGGTGTCACACGTGATGACGTGCACTATGGGTACGTGATGTAAGGAATGGACCTGTGTGACGTCCTCACGATGCACCCATAGCCTGCATTACAGTTTTAGTGTACGCCAAGGGAAGGATTCAACGAACACAGGGTGAGCACAAAAACCACCATGACGACAGAGAGTCAGATAGGCACTTAAAATGATCGACATAACCGCTGCGATATCATCTATTGTCCATTAATTCGCCCGGGATCACTTCAGAGAGTTGTGCAGCTTCTTGAACCAATATCTGGAGCTTGGGAAGCAGGCGATTAAGATTCTACTTATCATATTGCACTCTTGACTTCCTCTTGCAACTTTCACTCATGCAGAGCTAGAAAGATGAAGCAAGCTCAAGTTGAGGAAGAGAAAGAAGATGGACGAACTTCCAACGGGGCGGGAGCAGAAGAAGAGAGTAAAGGGGAAGTTAGAAATGGCCACACGACCAGTACTATGTCTGTTTACTATGTGCAGTATTATTACCAACATGAAAGAATTTTTGGTAAATCCCTACAAACCATGTAAAGAAGACTCACACATGAGCTTCTCGCTAGCACTGTATGACTGAACAGCAAATCGCAAACGTCGGTATAAAATACAAATGGGCAGCCTGATGCTGATGCGTCGGATAGCAATCGACTCAATCCTAATCGTGGCTCGATCGCGATCCAGGCAATACCTAGATTCAGGCAATTCATATATCGCGATCTAGGATTTAGGTCAGATCACCATGAAGAGTGCCCCTGTGGAAGAAGTATATGAAAGGAGCCCCCTCTACGCCACTGGCATCGTTAGACATCTCTAGAAATTCCGGCAATGAGCTGCAAGGAATGCTTTCAACCAAAGAAACTTTTTACTCATGAGAAGCGCTGCGTCAAAAACAATGAAGATTTCGAACCAGCCCTAGTGGGTTCCACGGCGCATATTCTATGTTACGAAGAGAAAATATGCTCACCAAGCACAGTATGAACCTTGCTAACAATGCTTTAACCTAAGAAAGAGCAGAGATATGCCAGGAAATTAAAGGAAACACTTACCGCAAACGGTAAGGTGACGCCTTGAAAAGCGCGGCGAGGTGGGCGTAACCAGCGGCATATCATCGGTGCAGCATCAACACTGCGAGGATGATAAGCGATGGCGCAGCGCAGTGGACGTTTGATAAGCAGTCCACTTTTGAAGTTAAGTCATAGAGAAACACACTTACGCAAAGAGCGGGCACTCCCGTAAGGCCCCGCTGCCCAGCTACTACAAGCGCGACTAGCGGCTGGTCAGAGCGGCAGTATTGTCTTCCGAGATTTGGAACGCCTGGTTTAGCTCCGTTTTGGTTTCGGTTTTGACAGCAGCACTTTTGCATCTGGTTTACCCTGCTGTTAAAATGTTCAACTACGTCGTCTTTAGTGAAGCTTCAATGTTGCATTTTTAGCGTGTACAGACGTATAAAGTAGCGGATCGGAACATTTTTACTAAAATAACCACCAAGATCCTGGATGTGTCCATGCAAAATGAAATTTTCTCATGCGAACAGCATAAAATTCTGCGATCAGAGCTGTCGTTGTTGTAACTGTTTTCACTGTTCAGCCTAAACAGCTCTTCTGAATTACACACAACAGGATGCAGTGGTAGCACGGTACAAAATCTCTAATTTTTCATTGTTTACATGGGAAATTGCACAAAAAACATGCCTCATCACACACTTGATGATGTGCATCATATTACAAATGAGAGCTAGAAATATGAATGGTAAAGCGCAGAAAACCAATTAAAAATATCCACGCATATCCACGGAGTGAAGATGATGAGTGGGCGAAGCTCCGGAGGTTCATCGTAGATCGTGCTGAGTTCCGGATTAATTTAGTTAACGCGCACGCTACGAATCCTTATGGTTCAACTACGCACAAGTGAAATCTCCCACCGGCACTTCATTGCAAGTCAAGATCCAGTGCCTGTATATATATGGGTGGCCGGTGAACGGTGAGCAGTTGGTATTTTTCAATCAAGAAACTCGCTAGAAGACGCTGCCTGCGTCAACGTTGTCTCTCGCGGGTGAGGGCGCGTTCTCCTTCTTTGCGAGCTGGTAGAGCGTTGACCGAAGAAAGAGCGTTTCCACAGTCAACGAGCGCCTTTCGCTCTCTCTCTCTGTCTCTCTCTCTCTCTCACACAAGACAGCAGATGGAAGAGTGAGAGAGCTCGCGCGCCGGGAGGCACGCGCCGAGGGCGAGCGCGAGCGTGGCTACGACGCGACAACGAAACAGCGAGCGCCTCCGCGCCATCTATTGATCAATTCACGTACTAGCTAAGCAGCACCGCAGCGCCATCTCGTGATCATTTTGAGATCATTCAAGAGCGAACGCATTCAAGAGCGAGCTCGATACCTAGCGGTGTCGTGCGCCATGCGCTCCCATAGGACGCGCTTCCATACATCTGAATGAAGCGAGCACCGCAGCGCCATCACGCCATCTAGTGAGCACTTCACGAACTAGACGAGGTGGCTACGAGGGACAACAGAAGATGGAACGACCCACGGCGTAAGGAGCTTCGCCCCTAAAACGACAGAAAGACAAGCGCAGAGGCGCTGCGTCTATTTGGTCTAAAACATCCGTGAGAAGCACAAGAAGAATGGTTTGCAATGACACCAACGCGTCAAGTACAACCCTCGCTTACGAACTAGCCCCCGGCGGGCGCCCCAGCACGTATTCTATGCTACGTACGCAAAATACACTCCACCAGCATCTATAAACAGCTCTTTAACGATGTTGAACGCAAGAAACTGCAAATCATTTGTGCAGACAAAAGGAAGCGACTTACTGCAGCAGCGAACCGACGTGTTTCTGAAAAGCGCGGCGAGGTGGGCGTAACCAGCGCGGCACAAGTGGCACATGACCGGAGCAGCCGGCGCAGCATCAACGTTTCTATGGAGACGGGACGCCACCGAAAGGACGTCATGGGGAAATGGGTGATATGTCGATGGAGCCCGCTGGAGGCACGATAAGCTGTCTATCTTTGAAGCGAGTGGAAGCGGCCATCGCTAGGCCATCTGGCGGGTGGTCGGACCCTCAACTGCTCACCCGCGAAACGGCCCTTGTGGCCACTCTTTACGTAGTATATTTCTCTATGGTTAAGTGGGAACGGGCATCGCTACACCACCTGTCGGGTGATATACATGTTTATCGCTGAAATAAAACACGCACGTAGAAAGAAGAGACGACACGGGTGGTATGCGAACCTGCCGCAGTAGGTGCCGCAGCGCCAATTCTCTGTTAGATGTGGAAAGTACGCTCATCCAGCATTATAACCGCATTGCTAACAAACTAGCACAAATATTTCACCTAAGAGGCTTAACCCAACAGGTAAGACAAAGATTTCACCAAACGAAAGAAAACAACTTAACACAGAAGGTGAGGCGACGCGTTTAGAAAAGCGCAGCGAGGTGGGCGGAAGAAGCTAGGCCAGTTTGAGGTTCACTTGACAAGTGGTGAGAGGCATATCTGTTCGGCAGCGAAACAGCTTGAGTTGCCGCGTTTTACGTAAGTATGTGTTCTTACAACTGGCAAAACGTCTGTCAAACGCAGATAGCCTCGCCTATGGTCACCTAGCAGCCAGCCACGCCCCATCTAGCGCACCATCTGACATAACCTCGTCATAATAGCTTATACAGCGGGTGGAGGGACGCCTGCACCCCTCCCCCCCCGGTACACTTCTTCACAACTATCGAATGCATAGGCTCCACAATAGCATCAAATGCGCTGATGTGGTCTCCACAGGCAGCAACTCTAACCTGGGATAATAAACGTGCCGCTAAGACGGCGTCTTCGATGACCGCGCAGGCACGTCTATATGTAACCCCTCACCTCCACCAAGATTGTTACGATAGGGGATATCCATTTCTAAATGGCTCGACGAAAACGGGAGAAGGACCGCCGAGCCGACACTGGGCTGCTCCAAGAACAAGAGCACTTTGTTCTTTTCTTGGTTCTTCGTTTTACCCGCTCTATCGCTGCTGCGTATATATATATATATATAGGGTTGAAAAGAGAGACACACGTTCAAAATTCTTGTTTTATTAACGTTTCGGCCGGCCTTCGTCAGAATCCCTACATTGGACCGGACCCATCGAACTTCAATCTGAATATATATATATATATATATATATATATATATATATATATATATATATATATATATATATATATATCAACAGCAGTCTTCCTGGGTATCTATCTATCTACATATGTCAGCGAATGACCAACTAAATGGACATACGAAACGCCGTAACGGAGGTAAATAGAACGCTGTGACTCCGGCGATCGTACCTGCAACTTTGAGCGGTGCCTCAAGTTTTCCGCACCTCACCCAGGCGCGCAGCCTCCAGGATCGGCACATATTTCTGTGTTCGCGGTTGTTGACACAAAATAGCGGCTAAAAGAGCTCAGCTCTTAAGAACCGCTTGAGGCTGCGCATTTAGCGTTGAGCTAGTGAGGCGTTTATTGCTGTTAGCAAAGCTGAATAGACCAGCCGTCCAAGCGGGGCAAGAGCGAGCATCAACTACTGTCCTCTCTTCATTTTTTGCTGGTTCTCCTGTCTGCACCCTATTTATGCTACACGAGAAAGGAACACTATATATCGCAAGTGACCATTAAAATGTAGACATAACAAGCACACAGATACATATGCAACCTTCCAAGATTCAGAATGGTATCGAACACGGGCTTTCGAGGTGCTAAGAAAGGACGCTATGACTAGGCTACGGCTGCTTCTCCCGCTCAGTATATATATACTAAGTAAACATAGTAAACATATCGCACCTGCACTTGTAGCAATGGTACTTGTATATCTTCGATTCCGCTTTTAATGTGTGTAAAGCACTACTATAACAATATATACGTTCTGCTGCCTTTCTGTATGCTTTTGTGGAACTTCGGTCGACTCCACAGGAATACTTGAACGAACGACACCTATTACAGCACATCAGCGCACTGCTTTGTGCATTTTTCTTCGACAAAACATGTCTGTGCTTTGGATTAAGGTGACTTCCAACGTTACATCGTACCATATTGTACCAGCCAGTAGCCAGGGTGCTGTCGACTTTCCAGTTTAGCCCACGTTAAGCACAGTCCTGAGTGGGTTCATGCGCAGTGCGCAAAAGCCTTGTCCCTACTCGTAACAGTTCGACTGAATGCCAAGAAATTCATCATAGGCAGTTCTCTCATTGACTGCTTCACATGACACCGATTACCACAGTGCGTGGTATCCGCAAGATTCTTTTCTCTTCTGTCTAACCCGCTACTCTTCATTCTTTCATTCTCTGTGTCTTTCCTTTCCAAATCTTTCTTTTCTTACCTCTTACTTTCTGCGTAGTCCTTCCCTAATCGCTTAGATGTAGCAGTGCTCTTTTCCTTTCTTTGTCTCTCTCTCTCTATATTGCGCTTCGCCCCGACGGACGAAGTCTAAGAAAATGGAGAAGACATCGCCCTGCGCTGTCTTGCAACTGAATAATTTAATGGGAATTGGAGGACAGAACTGTTCTCACAAGACCTTAACTGCTTCGACCTCTTCTTCTACAGCTTTTTTACGACAGAGCTGCTACATCTTCAAACAACACTAATTTTGCACTTAATGCTTCCTTAACGGTTGCAACTACACACTAAAAAAGAATTTTCTAAGCAGTCGATCAAAGAGGAATAGATTTTTAACAATCAAACGGCTCCTGGGCGTCGCAAATATAATTGGAGGAATGCGGTGTTGAATTACCTTCACACCCCAGGCCGTATTAGCAATGCTGCGGTAAATTACCTTGACACACCAGGTCATTTTAGCATAATAAAGAAGAGTTTGCATACCAGTGACATCAAGAAAGCGCGTTACCTGCATTACATTTACTCGTTTGTCTTGGATGCGGAAGTATCAATTGTGTAGTCAAGAAGCGCATGCACTACAGCTCCGCAGCCGGATCGCCAATGCTATAGTGGGGCGCGAGCAAAAGGTGATTCCGCTGCTCGGGCTGGTTGAGCCTAGACGCCATCGTGTCTGCCAGTCCGACCTCGTCGTCCACAACCACGTCGAGCTTCCTTATGACAATTGGTGGAGGATTGCTGGGTCTTCTGTCATTCTGGAACTGCGCAGCCGGACTCTTCCTCCCACCATGGCTACTGGAACTGATTCCAAGTCAACACCAGGTTCTCCCCAGACCAACGTCTGCCCTGGAGCGGTCCGTCAGCGGGACCCTCCAATCTTCAGCGGCACTGATGACCATGACGTCGATGACTGGCTCTCCTCATACGAACGCGTGAGTGTCCACAACAAATGGGACGACGTCGCGAAACTGGCCACCGTATCTTTCTACCTGACCGGGATTGCCCACTTCTGGTTCCGAAACCATGAAACAGACGTTCCCACCTGGAGTGCGTTCAAAACACGGTTCAGCGAGGTATTCGGACGCCCTGCGGTTAGAAAGCTTCGTGCGGAGCAACGCCTTCAGTCCCGATCTCAGCAGCCCGGTGAGAATTTTACCAGCTACTTGGAAGATGTCATCGATTTATGTAAACGTGTCGATGCAACAATGACCGAGGCGGATAGAATCAAGCATATATTGAAGGGTATTGATGACGACGCCATTCAAATGTTGATTTCGAAAAGCCCCTCCACAGTCACCCAGGTCATCCATTTATGTCAAAGTTACGACGAGCTTCGCCGACAACGCCTTGTGACTCGCCGCCCTGTTCCACATCAGGAGTCGCTGTCCGGCGTGGTGCCATGTTTTGAAGATCCAACCCTCCCCTCGCAGATCAAAGCTTTCGTGCGAGAAGAAGTTGCCCGCCAGCTCTCCATCATTTCCACGCCGTCGCAGTCAACTTCGTGCCTCAGCCGGACCATTCGGCACGTCGAGCTTCCTTATCACAATTGGAATGATAAAAATACTAAACAAAAACTTGGAGACGCTTGAACTTGAAGATCTGGTGAACAATAAATTATGCACCCCTGTTGTGCACCTACACTATCATTTTCTTTACTTTCCTATCCTAAGAGCATCGTATGACCATTTTGCTGATTACATGTGCACAAGGATCAAACGTTTCAGTAATTGTAGAGGGCACTTTGTTTTAGCTGGAGGCGTTTTAGGTTTACGGTATGGCACATAAACGTCGTCCATGTTCGGTGCGACCAGCTGTGACACACGAAAGTTCACAGAAACTCTGCCATCTATTTTGACTGGAGATAACATGGCTGACCTTCTTGGCTGCTGTTCTTCAACGCGGTTGTTGGAGAAGCGAATCTTCTCTATAGCTAATATGCATAAATGAATAAAATGGAGGGTTATTCTTGAACTATTCTTTCTTTCGGCATATATACCCAACAAGTAACTTATTAGGATGTAGGAGGAACCAAGAAAAGAGAGATGTCGGGTTTATTCATAAATAATTTGTACTTTCAAGCTAAATGTGTGTTTGCAGCATCCAGACGAATAATGAGTGGAGCATTTTGTAAGTCTCGAATTCAACGACTTAAGCTAATAAAAAAATGTTTCGAAGCAACGACGTGAGTTAGATGGGGATGCAAGTAGTGTTGCAGTTCCTTCACCGAGCCTACTAACAAAAATCATTTCGACACTGCTGAATGCACTCCATCTCACCACAGCGAACCTAAAGCCCTCGCTAGCCAACGCATGAACGCCGTTAGATCCATTGGGGTGAGGAGTTGGGGAGGGTATGTCCCATGGTGCGGGGTTCATGACTCACACATTGTCGGCACAGCGTAATAGCGTGGAATGGTTCGCACTAGTTTACTTACATATGCGGATCTTGCATTATGGAGATCTACTATGTTTGTTAAACAAAAAGAGGGACGCTGATATCATATTTTTTCTAAGA
This sequence comes from Hyalomma asiaticum, assembly GCA_013339685.2. NCBI lineage: Eukaryota > Metazoa > Arthropoda > Arachnida > Ixodida > Ixodidae > Hyalomma > Hyalomma asiaticum. The sequence continues at coordinate 30,831,539 of CM023488.1, read as the reverse complement.
ACTTAACTGGCTGATTTTATCCGCATACACAGCCTCTATCTAATACATATTCGTGACTAAGCATGCTATGAACTTGTTTTCGCGACAGGCGACCTTTACTAGCATGCCTGTGTGTTCACGCGAAAATCGGACCCCAAGAATTTGAATAGACTACCACATCGGTAAAAATAACATCCTATACCGTTGCTAGCTTTTGCGATTCGTTAAAAAATAATCGATTTCCAGTTCAACAATGCGCTCAAGCTTCGCCAAAGGCTTTGAACAAGGTTCATTCATCAATGTAAGCAATCAGGGGTACTGCCGGACACTCAGGCCAAGTCCAAACACGACTACAATAACACAACGAGAAACGCTGAAGATGATTCCGGCATCACTTCGATCAGCTCGGAATTAAAACGACCAATTAGTTTCATACATCCAATTTACTGTGATCTGAAAAATATGCACGTATGCATTTTGCAGGAATGTCAAATCCGAGGACGTGAACATCAAGCGAAAATACTCGCTGTACAGTCGCGCACCGTACCGTAACCTCACTGATGTGCTCAGGCACAAGAGCCGTAGTGACAACTGCAGCTTCCTGACATCAGCGTGCCTCTTGAATCCTAAAATGAGAGTTGTTAGGGAACGGCAGCAGCAGAACGTGCATCTATAATTTAGTTGACAGGGTTTCTGCTTCTACCTAACGACATGGGGACATCATAGGTACCAAGCAAGAGGCTGTTGAACGGTTCGTTTCCATCAGTTTTTTACAAGCAAGAAAGCCGCTGAACAAGGACCAGCAAAGGTTTGATTACGACACTTCATCGAAACCGTTGGGTCCGTCGATTACCTTTATCGAAACTATCAACTCTGTGAATAGCTTCGTTAGCCAGACTACATTGGCTGATTATTACAATAAGATCAGCGCAGATGTACGCGCTAGAACCAGTGTACGAACTTGAGGAACGCCATATAACGGCTTCTGGATAATGATGCCGTTCTAAAAATTGTTAATACGCAATACGCAAAAATTTATATAAGTATACGGACGTTGTGTGGAATGCGTGTTGCCTAATTTGCTCTCCACCTCTAATGTAATACCTTGTAAAAGGATTGTAAAGGCTGAACACATTATATATATATATATATATATATATATAATCCAGTAAATGTGTCTGCGGATCCAGACGAATATGAGCAGTTTTGAAGAAACGGACGAACGTGCAAGAACTTCTTTACTTTCAACGTTTCGGCCGGTGGTCCGGCCTTCATCAGGAAAATCCTGATGAAGGCCGGACCACCGGCCGAAACGTTGAAAGTAAAGAAGTTCTTGCACGTTCGTCCGTTTCTTCAAAACTGCATATATATATATATATATATATATATATATATATATATATATATATATATATATATATATATATATATATATATAGTTTAGAAACGAATTGCGCACTTGCGAAAATCGCACGTTTATTGTTCAACGTTTCGGCCGTGGCACGGCCTTCGTCAGAATGAAGCAATTACAGTGTCGTAGCCTCTTTTATGGGCATACACATGTGGCCAAGGTCATGTGCGTGCACGTGCAATCGTGCAAATATGACAAGGCTAACAAGACAAGAATATGTGCATCACAAGACCGATGCAGATGCACATGTCATCGCCACGTATTCCACGACAAGGAAAAAATAAGAAACAGTAAAGAACCATGTTTATAGAACACATATATATGCGCGACAAAGGAAAGAAAAAATAGTAAAAAACATGTTTTCAGAACATATCTACACAGCGCATTAGCTGCAATGTGACGATGATTATACAAAAGGGAACGTAATGAATAAGAAAGTAAGAACTTCTTCCCCGAATTATATATATATACACGATATATCACGATATAAACACGATATATCACGATACACGATCATATACACGATATATATGTATATATACAATATTTATGTGCTCGCATATCGCGTCGTTGTCGTCAACATTAAGTGGCTATGAAGTGGCTTGAAGGCTCCCGGGCGCGTTCACAGCTCATTTCACGGAACACTTATCCGCGACCTCTCCTCAGTGTTATGCAGTAGGAGGTTCGCCTGTCATCCACATTCGGCGAATGTATTCTCACGCTTTTAGTCCCTCCATTTGCCTATATATCACTCGATTCAACCATGCGGCGAAAACCGATTCAACCGGCCGGTCAGAGCCACTCGCCTTGTGTGGCAAATATTTAGGTCACAGAAAACAAGTTATGTAACGGCCGTCGTCGTGCATTGTCCAAGCAAGGCGCCGGCTCGACGCCGGAACTGCTCTGCGATAGAGGCGCTGAGGATACCGAAGCGCGAACTGACGGCGCGTACTAGAGCGACAATTTCCGCCTTCGCTCTATCGTTTCTAGATGGCGGTACTACCACAAAATACCAACAGTACACTAGCAGGGGGGCGATGTAAGTTAAATATAATTTTCTTGCTAGACACCTTTGATTTAACGGGACGTGAACTAGATGCAAGGTATGAAGCGGCGTAGTAAACATAAAAGGCCCCATTGTTCACCATACGTACTCTGAGTCGGTGGCATGACCGGCAGAGCTTCCAGCTCCAATCCTCGTATCTCGGGTAGTTGTATAGGTCGGAATCTTGTCGTGTGGTCCTTTTTCCATTCTCAAATGTGTGTTCACTTTGTTATTATCCACTTCCGGGATGGAATTACGTCAGGGTTTATTTGGTCGACCCATTCATAAAAGACTGTCGTGCTAAAATGCAAAGAACTTCCAGTATGTGTATGTGTGTGTATATATGTGTGTGTGTGTGTATGTATATGTGCATGTATATATATATATATATGTATATATTTTTGAGTGCCATTATGATACATTTTCTTCATGTATCGTATCCCACCCTGCTAAAACCCCGGAAAGGGTTGCAGTACCAATAAATAAAAATAAATAAATAAATAAAATAAAATAATGTCCTTTAACGTAAACATTAGTTTACGAGCGTTCCTGTTGATCAGTGCACTGGCACACTACAGCAAAGTTTGGAGACGATGATGTCGAGGCTTAGCCAAATAAGTGCGCGTTTTTTCTTTAATTTGCAAGGCGCTGTTACTGGCGAGGCGTCGATTAAGAAGAAGCATTTGGGCGACCTGTAGGAGACACAAGCATTTGGGACAGTTCGCTCGGGTTCATAATTCAGTCAGCAATGACACAACAATGTGTGTCCTTATTTCAGAACATTATGGATGATTGGGAGTTATATCTCGCGTGTGCTGGAATGGTATGGCCTCGAAGTACCATCGTTTCCGCTAATTTTCAGGTGCCGGAATGAACTGCTTCACCTTTTACAAAGCGAGGAGTATTCCTGTGTCGATTCATGCCGCACGAAAACTGGAGGCGAAATTGTCGCCCATAGTCATAATGAATATTTCACGAATGTTAGGTACAAAGAAGAAGATGTGGAAGACGACTACTACAGCTTAGCAGTGCGCCAAGCACGCGTGCCATTGAAGACGTGATGTACAACCAAGTTGGTCCCCGGCCTATTGGAAAACATGAAGGAGCAGCGCTCGTGATTCAAGGTTGCAAGATGAAGCCAACTTTGAAAATTTAGAAGTGCAGTGCTCTAAGTTGTCTTCCTTGGCGCAAGAAAGTGGTTCAAAGAAATGCACATCTCTCTGAAGAGATCCCAAGTGACTTGGTAGACAAGAGATGATATCATTACAGCCTGGTCATCATCACAGCTATCTGAAACCAGCAAATGACTGAGAGGCAGTGCCACTCGGCTGCAGATCCGAAGATTCCGGGACGGAATCCCGTCCACGACGGTTGCGTTTCGATGGAGGCAAAATGTTGAGGCCTTTGTGCCGTGTCATGCCGGTGCACGTTAAAGAACTCCAGCTTGCCAAAATTTCCGGAGCCCTAGACTACGGTGCGCCTCTGATGATCACAGCATGGTCTTGGGACGCAAAACCCCATAAATAAGTGAAGGAATCGTCAAGATTGGTAAATTTTATTACGTTATCAAAATGTTTAACGTTTGGCTTGCACTGTCTACAAAAATCACCAAACTATGTTTTTGCTACCACCTCTGCAACGTAAATAGCCCTGAAAATCCGAGGTTACGTTTAATGGCACGTGATGTGAATATACAGATTCAATGTAGACCTAGGAATGGTACAAGCAGCTATCCAAAATTTTATGACCACATATTTGCAATGCATTAAAATAGATAAATGTCTTTTTTTTCCTGAAGAAGGAGACTTCAATATTGGAATCAGTGAGCCTAATTGCATTGTTAGCTTTAAAAGTCCGACTATAGGAGCATATCCGAACCTTCTATACAAGATCCTAGAAAGGCCCAATAAATGCCCTTTGCTTGCATGTTCATTAAGAAGAGATAGCACGTTTTAGGACACTTCGAAGTGTTCGGTCACAACAACAACAAAAAGAAACCTATCATAAGTGAACTCCTAAAATATTCTGCGTCTATAGTAAATTTGGAAGGAAAATATCTGCTTTTACAGTTCACATGGCCGCGCTGTGGAGATTTACTTCAAATGGTTTGTGATAGAATAATCCTCGCATACGCTTTAAAGGAGGAGTATGTATTGAGACGCGTCGGTGGCCAGTTTTGCGATACTCTGCGGGTCAACACCATTTTCCTCTCTACGGCTGCGGTAAGAAGCGTTATGTCGTGCGACAATGAGAACACGTTGCTGCAAGAATTCTTTTCGGACGTAGCATAGATATGTCATAAATGATTTATAGATGACACTGCACACCATGTGTCCATTATAATGTGCGGTTTAAGGACCTCCGCAGCAAAAAATGTGTAGTGCAATGATATGTAATAAAATAAAGCAGACAGAGCCGTAAAAGTATAAAAATTCCGAATCCGGCTACTATGACTGCTGGAGTTCACATTCCTGACGGCGCCAAAAAAGACATTTCACGTATTCATACTAACGCACCATTGTGCAGGAATTATGCAAAAGGCTCGCGATTTTCAACGAAATGGAAACATATCACAGCTGAAACACCACCAAGGCATGAGTTTCCCCTCTAGGTGGGCGCCCAGGGGCAGATGGTGATGACCGGCGCCATTTATAGGTGAAGGCGTTGTGAAATCTATCCCGTGCCATACTGAACACACTGAAATTTGACCGGAAATGCCTCAGTTGGAAGGGGTTAGGAAGGGTGGCTAGGCTCGCTGCTGTGCACCTTCACCTCGCCCCCCCCCTCCCCCATCACTTCCTATGGTGGACCCTACGCATGCATATGGCTACGACTAGCGCAATACGCTTTTGCCACGTCTTGAAGCGGATGTGAAGGCCAGGCGTAGGTATAGTAATAAGAAAAAAGCTAGAAGAAACAGACTAGTGCAACACGAGCTCGTGTTCTCGCATCCGCAAAACAAAGCTTTCTGAATACAGCGTTCTTTAGAATTACCCTTCCTCACAGCCTCTCATGAACATACGTGTTTTCGTCTGGCAGAGAAGTCTTTGCATTCGCACTTTGAGAAGTTTATTCTTGTGGGAATCACGTCGCTCACGATGGATGTGCGTGACATGATGCGCGAAAGTTCACTTATCCGTGGCTGATTCTGTTGTTGAATTTGCTCGTAGTTTTATCGCAAGGTTTGCATAAGCAATGTACTCTAGGAAAATATACAGCATTGTGTTAATCATTTAGACATAACAGCCTTGTTACCTAGGAGGAGCGTTTCACATTTCACAGAATGCGCACGAAAGTACAAATCTTCAAGTGCTTTCCGAAAGAAATTTTTCTCCGTCCTGCGTAATAACTCGCACTTTAAAACGGGTGCGTTCCCTTAATTACTTTACTGCCGAAAGAAAGACACCTCAGTTGCCGCCTTTTCCCCCTAAATTAATGTAGGCAATGAACATTACAGCAAACTTACGCCTGCCAGATTCGTTTTCTACTCCCAATTAAATGATCTTTTTTTCATTTCAGGGGTTTGATGTCTAAAATCACGATACGATTAGGAGAGCGGCTCGAAGTGAAATGTGAGGCATAGGGATTAAAATTTCTAATGATGAATGTGCAAGGATTCTGTGAATAACATTATTATGACATGCTGAGCACAACATTCATTTTCGAACTTGTGCCTTTCGATCTGTGCACGACGGCATAATTATATCATGCTTCGAAGATAAACGCCATGAATTCAAAATGTGTTACGTGTTGCGCAAAACAAGCAGACATCCTTGAACCAACCATAGGAAAGTTCCATCCTCCATGACAAAATCAGCAAAGTACATGTTCCCAGAAATTTGCATGATGCAGATAAACACCCTGCTATGAGTGGTACGAGAACGCCTATAAAAACGGCCGAATACCCGAACTACTCAAGCCAAGAGAGAAACATGCAGCTTTTTCTTACTCTAGTACTCGTCGGCGCCGTCTACGGACGTGGCAACGAACTTCCAGAGGGTAACACCAAGGTTCCACGTTGGGCTAACGAAACAAAGTATGGCGAGTTCCAAAATGCTTTGGGGGTAAGCATCTCCCGCGTATTATTGTGCCATGTAATTGTGGTTGCAGGTTGTCGCATTCTAGACATCAATTTGCTACTTAAAATGCTCCCTTATAGGAGTTGACCTCGATATCTCAGTCAGTGGCTTTGTTGGCAAAGATTTTACGTAAGCCTTTTCAGTCTCCATCAACCTAAGCAATGAAAGGGAGAGCGCCGGGCCGCACAACACTTGCCAGTTTTGCTTCCTGCAGTGTGGCAAGCAGCAAACAGGCAAGAAGCGATAGACACAGTGAAAAATCTGCGGCGAATGCTGCCAGGAGCCTTCAAGCTTGGTAAACCCAACCCATGAAGCAGCTATTCAGCATCATAGTTTCCTCGATACCTTCGTGCCTTTACAGGGTGTATCGATAGCGCCATCTGGCGCGGTTAAAGCACCAGCTGCACCGTTAAAGATTTACAGTAACGAAAATACATTTCTCAGAGGATTGAGAGGAGTTTGACGGACCCAGAAGGGACATTTTTGGTTTCCTTTGCACGCACTGATAACGCTCTCTACAATCCACAAACGAGAGCTGGGAAACATGCCCGAAGATTCGAATTCGAAGAATTTCTTGGCGAAGTTCAGCCACTATGACCGTATCTATCTATCTATCTATCTATCTATCTATCTATCTATCTATCTATCTATCTATCTATCTATCTATCTATCTATCTATCTATCTATCTATCTATCTAACCGCCTACGTCTCAATGCTCATCCGGCCGTCTCACTGACCTGACACCCTCCAATATTTCGCAGGTACGGTATCAATGTATTACCATCATGAAGGCCGCACTTTTTTTATCACTTTAGTGATACGTCCCATCTACGTCCCTATCAAGGACATTGGAATCATCTCTGGTCCATCACAGTAGTGCTCGGCCCACGGTATCCGCCACATGTGTTTATATCTTACGGAACCTTTGACAACCAAGGACAAACTAGAGGAGCCATAATAAACGCCGGGGCTACGGTAAATACACATGAGCGTAGCCGCGACTGCGAGGGTCGAACCCGCAACCTTGAGCGTCGCCGCAAGTTTTCTGCGTCTCACCACGGTGCACTGCCTCCAGTATCGCCCAACACTTCTGTGTTCGCGGTTGATACACGATGGCCGGCTCAAACAGCTCCGCTCTTAAGAAAAACATTGCTTATCGCAGTCTGCGATTGAAATGTAGACATCACAAGCACACAGACACACGTGCGACCTACCATTCTTTGGGGTGGTCCGAACACGGGCTCTAGAGATGCCACGCAAGCGCGCTTTCACTAGGCTACGACTTCTTTTCCCACTCGGTGTATATAGTAAGTAAACTTATTGCAGCAGCATTTTAACGATGGTGCTTGCATAAAGCGTGAATGCCCCTTCTAATGTGTGATACATATGTGTGATACATAGCAGTACATATGTTCTGCTACCATTCGGTATGACTCTGTGCAACTTTGCTCGATCCCCTAGGAATACTCCAACGAACCACACTTCTGAAAGCATGTCAACGCACCGTCTAGCGTATTTTTCTTCGACGAAACAGATGTCTGTGCTTTAGACTGGCGTGACTCCCAACGTTAAATCGTACCATGAGGTATCATTCAGCCGCCAGGGTGCTGTCAACGTTCCTGGTCAGCCCTTGTTGAGCACACCAATGGGTGGGTGCATATGGTTTGCGCAAAAAACTTGATCCTACTCGCAATAGTTGGACATAATGCCAAACTATTCGTCGTAAGTGATTTCCTCATTGGCCGCTTCGCATGAACGATTCCCAGAGTGCGTTGGATCTGCAGCAATTTTAAGTAGAAGCTGTAGGATGCTATAGGAAAAGCTTAACATAGAGTGCGCCTACTGAATATCCGCGCCTTGCGACCGCAAGCGTCTCAACATTTATTGTTCCTAAAGCGTTGCCTACCATGCGCTCGTTCGCAATGAATGAAGTCTGTTTGCTGAGGGTACCCTTCTTCCTGAGCATAAGTGTCTTGGTATAGAACTGTTCATTGCGCAGTGCATCGGACACTGCACAGCGCAGTTCGCTTATAGAGTCCTCTACATCGCAACAAAACCTGCGGTAGATTCATTCCAACTCCGCAATTCATAGCAAAGACATACCTCCCAGGGTACGCCTCCAAGGCAGAGCATGTGAACGAGCTGGTTGACAAATACCGCCCCAGCAATCTCCATGGGTGCGTGATGCATGCGTCTATCAGGGCGGGGCACGAAGCCGCGCTCTCCTCGCTGAACATACATACATACACCTATATATATATATATATATATATATATATATATATATATATATATATATATATATATATATATGCTTTTTGCTCTGCAGAACACAACCATAGAAGATTTGAGTCGTCCACAGAAAACATGAAAACATGCGGCGAACGAAACTGCTGGGCAGCGATAAAATGGAGTCAGGAGTTGCGACGTAGCAAGCATACTACTCTCAAAAATACAGACACGAGGGGCTCGAACCGGAACTTCAATGTCGCCCCTTGAACACGCATTCCTTAGGAGGAAAGAACATAAATTTTGCATCGGAAGTCTCACTCGGCAAACTATAGTTCGTTTTATAGCGATGCTGTATGCCTCTACCAGCCAAACAAATTTTCGTCATGTGGTCAGCAGAAAATGCCAGGTGAAAATAAAGGCAGCCGCATAGCGCGAAGAAGAATAGGAGAGGCGCATGCGCATTAGTCATCCGGCGCAGCGCTAGTGCACAGCTGGTGTTAAACCATTCCTCCCCTGTACTGTCAAAATAAATAGCGTCGCGCAGCACAGCGGAAGTGAGGTAGAGAAAAAAATCCACGCATATCCACGGAGTGAATGGTGATGAGTGGGCGAAGCTCCGGAGGTTCATCGTAGATCGTGCCGAGTTCCGGATTAATTTAGTTAACGCACACGCTACGAATCCTTATGGTTTAACTACGCACAAGTGAAATCTCCCACCGGCACTTCATTGCAAATTAAGATCCAGTGCCTATATATATATATATATATATATATATATATATATATATATATATATATATATATATATATATATAAGCAGTGAAGAAACGGACGAACGTGCGAGAACTTTTTACTTTCAACGTTTCGGCCGGTGGTCCGGCCTTCATCAGGAAATAGAGCGGTATTTCCTGATGGGTATTAGAGGGTATTTCCTGATGAAGAGCGGTATTTCCTGATGGGTAATAGAGGGTATTTCCTGATGAAGGCCGGACCACCGGCCGAAACGTTGAAAGTAAAAAGTTCTCGCACGTTCGTCCGTTTCTTCACTGCTCATATTCGTCTGGATCCGCAGACACATTTACTGGATTTTATATATATATATATATATATATATATGGGTTGGGCAGTGAGCAGTTCTCCAGCGCGAGCAGTCGGTATTTTTAATCAAGAAACTCGCTAGAAGACGCTGCCTGCGTCAACGTTGTCTCTCGCGGGTGAGGGCGCGATCTCCTTGTTTGCGAGCTGGTAGCGTGTTCATCGAAGAAAGAGCGTTTCCATAGTCAACGCGCGCCTTTCGCTCTATCTGTCTCTCTCTCTCACACAATACAGCAGATGGAAGAGTGAGAGAGCTCGCGCGCCGGGAGGCACGCGCCGAGAGCGAGCCCGAGCCTCCCGGCGGCGCTAGGTGGCTACATACATACATACTACTACTACTACTACAGAGGAGGGAACGACCCACACCCTAAGGAGCTTCGCCCCTAAAGAATGTTGGCCGCGTATCTGCGTGCTTCGCTGTAAATGTCGTCGAAAGACGATAGTCTTCTTCCGGCCGTATTACGCTGCGTGAGATATAGACGCCATCCGGCAGCGCCGTCGGGAAACATGAGCTTGAGCAAATTCCCTGGGAAATGCCAGGTGGCAGCACCAAATTGTCGGCAGAGGCCTTTTTCGTGCACAGCGTCGCATTTCTTAGCGCAGCCTAAGAAACACTAGGGCCTCTGGAATTACGTATCTATGTATTTTCTAGTAAAGGAACACACCGCCTAATAAAAAAATCACAGCATATCCACGGGGTGAGTGATGATGAGTGGGTGAAGCTCCTGAGGGGAAATCATCGAAGGTGGCGAGAAACGTCGAAAACGTCGAAAACGTCGAAAACGCCGAAAGTGGCGAGAAACTCTTCCAACGAGACGAACGATCCCCTCTCCAAAGCGTCGTGCATCTCTTCGTACCGTTGCTTGAGTTTTTGACGATGTGCCTTCTCGGCCTCGTCCTCGGTCGGAGGAAAGGGGACTACAATCCTAGTGATTTTCGTTATTAACTGATTTGGGGGCCAAATTAGCTTGTTAAATCGAGTTTTAAATTTACCTCACACTCGGGGAGTCAAGTTTATGCTGCAGTTCATAAACTGGAGGTAGCAGCCTGGACACACAACGCCATATATTGAGCCATTCATAAACTAAACTAGAGGTGGCTACATACATACGGAGGAGGGAACGACCCACACCCTAAGGAGCTTCGCCCCTAAAACGTATTCATGTTGCGCCTCAGATATCCGTAATATTTGCTTTTTGATCGACAATGTTCACAAGTATGAACGCAGCAACCAGTTCAAGGTGGCCGGTCGTTATGCAAGTGCTTAAACTTTGGCCGGGTGGCTGAAATCTGTGACAGCAGACAAACACACAGACCGAAATCTCTGCCTTCAAGAATCACGAAAAAATACTATAGTCTTTCACAAGATGACTGCATGACGAAAGTAAATGACACGTCATAACACAAAAATCATCACATGCATCTCATGAGCGGCATGGTTTACAGGCCACAGTCTTGGTGCTCTTGCGGCCGTTTCGTTGATATTTCTTGTAGCAAAATCGGTCTAGCGAGACAATAATGCACGACCAACATGAGTGACAGTTCCTAACGTGCAAATCATGACACGCGTGTCATGTACAGCATCATTTGCGTGCCGTGGTCTAGGGGTGCTAGCGGCCGTTTCAGTGAATGGACATCTTCCAAAATTAGCTTGACGTGACATTTCTGTGTGAGGAACATAAATCGTTACGCAACTCGTCGTTACGCAACTATGAACTTTACTTCTACGCACTTCCAACTATTCAAGATACGGGAGTGCATATGTCATTTCTACATATGTTTACTGCGTGCTGCATCCCCCTGCCTCCTATCGTTGTGCTGAATTTAAAGAGCGACAGCTAGGTTCCTGATGCGTGCTTCACATTTTCTTCATTCCCACTGCACGTGTGAACAGCCTTTCTTTTCTGCTGGCGCCACGCCAACAAAGCGAAAGCGACTTTCGCTTTGTTTGTAGCGTTTCTAGGTGCGTTAGTGTTAGCAAGTGCGGTTTCGTTAAGTAAAGGGCTCTTAGACACGTTAGGAAGGAACCTCACTCAGCTTGGTTTGTAGATACGGCCCAGTATGGTCGCTCAGCCAGGTTCGTTGCCGTAGTCGTCGATCACAAGGTTTTGATGCTCAACTCCGCATCTTTCAAAGATTTTATTCCCTCGAAGGCCGAGCAGGCGGCCTTAGTTCTCGCCCTTTTCGATGATAGTAAATGAGAAATATACACAGACTCTAGATCCGCTTTTAGGGCCTTTGCCTCTGGCTCCACTTTAGCCGAAGCCTCTAAAATTCTCCGCAAAAAGGCTCTCCCCGCACACCATTACTTGGTTTCCGGCGCATTGCGTTCACAGTTACATTCCCTCACCAACCTCAATAAAACTGCTCATTCTCAGGCGCGCGGTCTAACCTTGCGCGCTGGGATGAACGCAGGTCTTCAGGAGGGGTGGGGCGAATTTATAGACATTTTATTCATGTTAAATGAAGTCACAAAACACTATCAAATGGGCAGGCGGGCTTTTCCACCCCCGCACGACAAACTTTCCAGGCCTCAGGCAATCACACTAGGAATGCTGCAAACTAGGTAATATCTCAGTCTAGCTCTACTCAACATTATTGCTCTGGACGCCTTCGAGTCTACCTGCCCGGACTGCGGGTCGGTTAGCAACTTAGAACACATGCTCTGGCGGTGCCCCTCGTTACACGGGCCCAATCAAGTCGCCGAGGAGGAGTGTAATTCTGGCATCAGGAGTTCCGAGCTTGTACCACAACTCCGGGCTGTCCAGAGAGCCCACGATGCCGCGGTGAGGCTAGGCCTCCCTGTCCCCACGTGGGAGGGCCCCGCAGTGCTGCTCTAAGGGCGGAGCTTCTCAGGACGTAATTAAAAGTTCTTTGTCTGTCTGTCTCGAAAGCATGGCTCCACGACCCTCGCGATAGGTGAAAGAGAACGAAACATGGATAATTTGGCGTAAATTTTGACTGTATGTGGTTTCTTACCGTGCAATGGCAACGCCTACTACACGGGGTTCAAGCTCTTTCGCCTGGGTCGAAAATGCGGCCGCCCTCATTGGGTTTAGTCTAAGCCGCCATAGTTTTCGGTGACCTGAAATGTACGGCATCCATCGTGCGCTCTCTGAGTGGTCCTTTCACGAATATAGAACTGCATCATGGTCAGTGCACTACACATGTAATCACATATAGAATGTCATTTAGCCTTCTCGATTCAGACGTCTGCATGGATGCAGCCAGTTTGCCTACGCGGTATGCGTACAATGCTTCGCACGTTTGCACACAGAGCTTCCCCAGGCAACAGCAACTCAACCAGCCATGCAAGGATATTCATCTGTATTAACACTAAGCATATTTTCGTCTTCACTAACAAAAGTCAATGGGTCGCTGTAGTGTAATGGTGTCGTATGTGGCTTCAGAAAGATTACATGCCTGCTCCGCCACGGTGGTCTAGTGGCTATGGTACTCGGCTGCCGATCCGAGGGTCGCGGGATCGAATCCCTGCCGCGGCGGCTGCATTTTGATAGATGCGAAATGTTGATGCCCGTGTGCTGTGCGATGTTAGTGCATTTCAAAGAACCCGAAGTGGTCAAAATTTCTAGAGACCTCCTACTACGGCGTCTCTCATAATTACAGCTGGTTTTGGGACGTTAAACCCCACAAATCAATCGTTCAACCAATCAAAGATTACATGCCAGAAATGAGCAATTTTTGCACAGGCATATCCACGGCAAGGCGGTTTGATATTATCGTCACTTCCACTTCAGGGCCTCGACGCTCAAAAGGCTACGTATGTTGACGAGGCACATACATGTGCCGACAAAGCATAACATTTCCCAACGCTTCGGTGCATTTATCCATAGCCGAAATGCAGCAGCTACCAGCCCACTGAACTTACAGCTTCTCAACGTATCGCTGGCAGTGATTTTTCAGAAAGGACTATCCACTCCGACGACTCTTCTGCAGTAGATATTCTGCGCAGAGGCCTGAACGTAATAGCACCATTTATGAAATCATACAGAAACCTACGCAGAGCGATGGCGATGCTTATTCAGTGTTTAACGCCGCTTCCAGGCAAGTTACAACTATAATAACCAAGGTTGCTCCTCCTAACCACATGTAGCTTGAAGCCCCGCCACGGTGGTCTAGTGGCTACGGTACTCGGCTGCTGATCCGAGGGTCGCGGGATCGAATCCCGGCCGCGGCGGCTGCATTTCGATGGAGGCGAAATGTTGAGGCCCGTGTGCTGTGCGATGTCAGTGCACGTTAAAGAACCCCAGGTGGTCGAAATTTCCGGAGACCTCCACTACGGCGTCTCTCATAATCAGAACTGGTTTTGGGACGTTAAACCCCACTAAACAACAACAACAACAATGTAGCTTGAAGGGGTCACTGAAATGCCATGTAGCACAGGTGAGTCTAGCTGTTTCATTGCCCCTCATTCACCGACGGACCGATAAGCAGCGAATGGAAGGAAGGAATAAGGAAGGAAGGAAGAGGGAAGGAAGGAAGGAAGGAAGGAAGGACGGACGGACGGAAGGAAGGCGAAAACAGAAAGGCAGGAAGGTTAACCATAAAGGCGTCCGGTTGGCTACCTTACACTGGGGAAATGGGAAGGGGGAATAGAAAGATGGGAAAGAAAGCAAGAAGGAGAATAACGAAAGAGATGTTGTAGGACGACTCCATCAGTCATAGGCGTTCGCGTAATGCCGTCATCTTAAAAAAGCGCAAAAGTGCTCTCAGTGCCTTGTGGGCCGACGAGAGATGAGGGCGGTGTTCAAGCAGCATCTGCACAGAGAGTGGCTGATCGTCTAGTTGGCGTGGCGCCTGAACGAGTGTTTTCCTTTTCGCGTCGAATCGTGGACAGCGGTACAGCAGATGATCGAGGGTTTTGTCGGTTTCGCACACCTCGCATGCTGCACTCTCGGTCGCTCCAATTAATGCATTGTACGCGTTTGTGAAGGCACCTCCCAGCCAAACTCGACATAGAAGCGTAGTCTCATGTCGAGGAAGTCCTGATGGTGGGTGGAGATGCAGGAAAGGGTTTAGTTGGTACAGTCGCGTTCGTCTGATGTATGGCGAGTTCCACTCAACCAGTGTGAGGCTTCGTTCCAGTTATCAAAGCTGCATTGCAGCATCTGTCCTTGAGAGCGAAATCAAATCGACGTTCGCTTCTTGATGTGAAGTGCGAGCTGCGCTATATCCGGAATCTTTGTCACGTATTCCGCAGTGACTGGGTACCCGCTGAAAGTCAATCTCGTGGCCATTTTTTTTCTGAAGTGGTGGTGAAGCACGGTTATATCGGACGTCAGCGGCTCATGGCATCCGCGCCTAAGAGCTGACCGTATGCACTGTAACGCTGCCTTCGGGTCCGAAAACACAGCCCATTTCCTCGACCTCTCAGCGCGCATGAATTCTAGTGCACGACGTATAGCCGTGAGTTCTGCCGCCGTGGACGTCGTGACATGAGACGTCTTCAGTCTAAACGTTATCGCCTGCGTTTGTACAACCACCGCTCCGACAGAACTGGAGGACGTAGTCGATCCATCGATGTATACGTGTACGTGTTTACCGTAGCGTTCGTACAACAGGTGTAAGCCCATTTGCTTTAGCGCCGGTACTGGTTGATCTGACTTCTTGTGCATTCCAGGAATTGTGAGGTGCACATGTGGGAGGCGCAAACACCATGGGAGGAGCCCTGGCTTAGCCGCGGGCGCGTACCCTAGAGTAAATGTCGCACTGTGTGTATGGACATTAGCGCTGAATGACGTGCGGGGCCTCGCAGTAACGAGGCTCGCCAGATGGTGTGAGGGAGTCCTAGCCGCATGCCTGAGGTGAAATCGCTTGGTCTCAACGGCGATGTGCTTCGTAATAGAGAAATCCGGCGCTATGGCAATGGTTTCAGCCGTTGACGCGCTGCGCGGTGAGCCAAGGCATATCTTAAAGCTTGTGCTTTAATACTCTGTATTGTGCACAGAGTAGTCTTGCAGGTGTTGGCGATCGCGGGTAGGCTGTACCGCAGGAATCCGAAGAACGGCACCGTGTACAGCCGTAGCATAGCCTGTATGGACAGGCCCCTTTTTCCCTGCCAGGAATGTGAACAAATGGCAGATAGCAGTGAGCCGTTTCTTCACGTAGTTCACGTGCGGAATCCAAGACAGGTTTATATCAATTACTATTCCCAGGAACCTACAATTTCAGCTGTATGGTATTAGTTGTCCTTTAACGGAAATATTATATACCAACATTGGCTTACTGGTGAACACCCCCACTACACACTTTTCGCATGAAATTCGGAGTCCTTGCTTCCGAAAGTAACGTCACGGACTTGTGGCTGCCTTCTGAAGCCGAGCACGAATAGTTTTCATTATACCATCGGGAATACTGGCTCTTCATATTGTGAGGGTTCACAGCCGCATAGAAATAACTGAACGTTTCATATGAAGGGTGTAAATGAATCAATCATAAAATACTACTTCATCAGGTGCTCGTAATCAGGGGGTACATTCTTCACCGAGCAATACCCCAAATAAGGCACATTAGTTCATCTATAGACGACTTCCCGTATAAACGATAAAATTAATTGAGCGAAAACTGTATTAAGAGGTTGCAACGTGTAGTGCAAATGTAGCATACATGAGATTAAAGACGCCGCTAGTACCGTCCAGGCCGCGACTCTTACTAACACTTGAATACTATACGTTTTCCTTAGATTTCCGGTCGTCTCACACGCTTAATCTCTAGTGCTCCCGTGAGTGCATTGTAAACGTGAGCGCCGTAAGGAAGCAATGGACTTCATCCTCTTTATCGGGCTTTCTCTGGCATAAATTGAAACGGCTTACGCATCTCCGCAGGTTACAGTTCTAAGCTTGTATTGATAATAATGAAGTGTGCTGTTAGGAAAGTATGAAAAAACGTAGAGTTCAATGCGAAGTCCCATTTTATACATACAGCTGGAAAAATACAAACGTGTTTATTGTGCGGGTAGGCGGACACTAAATGTGCAGGGGCACAAACATCACGCATATGCGTGTGTGCTTTTCCAACATACTCGGGAAAAAGTGCCAGATTCAGGTAGAAATATGCCCAGTTGTGAGCTGCGAGCTTCTTTTGTTGGAGTGGTTTCATGGGAAGGCAGTGCCACAACATGAGGGAAAGACCATCCATCCCCTCTTCTACCAGCTACTAGGGAGCAAACAGCGGCGTAAACGATTATCTTAAGTTTTTTTTCGTTGTCGATCTCATTCTTGATGTCCTTCTATTATTCCTTCTTTGCTAGAATATCCAAGTGCTTCACAAGCCGGAGATAAACAAGTGTTTCGCTTGCCGAGCGTACGCGTCGCGTGCCTTGCGCTTGAATACTCGAAGCACGAGAAAAGTGCGCGCGCAATCCATTTTAGCACAAGGATTCTGCCTGTGTAAGGGCACCGAAAACCAACGGCATTGACACTCGTGAGACAACACAATCCGATGATGTCGGGCGTGCTGAAGATACACTAGCCTATAAGTACTCCGTCAGTTCAAGACGCCCCTAGGCTCTTTTATGGCATCGCAGAGAGAATTTACCGCAGAAAGAGGAAAAGAGATTCAGCACATTAATGCCAGCCTAGAATGCCAGTGACGACTGTGGTTCGCTTTTAGGAAAGGTCGATAACTTCCGCAGCGCATGTCGGGAGCGCGGCTAAGCGTCCGTGGTGGAAGGGGAACGGGACTGAAAGAGATAGGAAAAGCCGTAGTGGTGGGCTCCGGAAATTTCGACCACCTGCGGTTCTTTAACGTGCACTGACAACGCACAGTACACGGGCTTCCAGCATTTTCGCGTCGATCGAAAATGCAACCGCCGCGGCCGGTATCTAACCCTAGTGTTTTTTTTTTTTTCGGTGGCAGCCGTGTACCGTAACCACTACACCACCGCGGTGGCTAGAATGCCAGTGAGGCGCGTTTTCTATACACCGCACTCTGCACGCAAAGAAAGGTACTCCTTCTCCCCTCGAGCCTGGTTCTTGCTTTATTTTAGACGGCCTTATAAGCGCAGCAATGATGCCGCTGGTAACACTTTTTCATTAACAGCTACGATGACGGTCTCAGACACATCTGCTTATCAAGTCAGTCAAAATGTAAAGAATGTTGCGCGCCAAAACTGTAAAACTTCTACGTGGATTTCACGCAAAAAATAACTACCTAGCACAGGCTTGCTTAACGCTGTATAAGAGAGGTATGAGAAACATTATTCTCGAAGGTTCATTCCCTTACATTCGCTTCAGTCAAGGCGTCATGAGGCAGCCTCAACAAGAACTCCGCAAAACTGCTCTGAAATTTCCGCAGGAGAAATATATTTAATTTCAGTATAACAAAGAACAAAGAATTTCTTGGAAGATAAACTATGGAAGCGCACACACAAAAAACACGGACTCAGGAGACACGGACGAGCGCAAACTTTCAACTAACTTTATTTTTCGTCGTGTCAATATGTAGGCCATACATCACGTGGTCACAGCGCTAATCGCAGTTGTCACTGTCAAATCACAACAACCCGCGCAAGAATCTCTTTTCACCATGCATTAAGGAAACCGAAAACTGGCTAACACACGCGTAACTTCTAGTTGATATATAAAAGGCTTCCAACAGTTCCCGTGCCGTGCTATCATGGCTACGGCCCAAAACTCGGATCGCACGGACATTTGGTACGCACATGCAATGCCGGACAAGCGCAGGTAAAGGCGCGTTCTCTTTTTTAATTATGGTTAATTCGTGTTCCCTTGCACGAACGTTGACGCACCTTCCGGTTTGCCCGACCTAAGACCTGCCACATGAAAGTGGAATCTCATAGACGACGCTTACCGCGCAGGCTCCATAAGGCATTTCGTGCTTCTTGCCACACCGTCCAGGAGTATTCTTAGCCGAAGATATTCTCGGGCAGAGCTTTGCCAGCTTGCGCGGGGCTGAAAAAACCATCGGCACATCGTGCCTGCCCGCGACCTTCTTCAGATTGTGAGAAGTGCGGTGCATGTAGGGCATCACTACCGGGCGGCTCCTGGATTTCGGCCCGGGTGTCTTGCCGGAACGCAGTGCTTTTGTCTCCCGCAGGAGGACCTCGGCGACTGCCGTAACGAGCGTGCCTGGGTATCCGGCTTCCAACACTCGCCTTACTTGATTGTTAAAACTGTCCTGCATAGCATGTGGGCATGATTTCGCAAGCGCATACCCCAGACAAAGCTTCACTATCGCCCGCTTAACTAATTTCGACTGTGCTGAATCATATGGCAGCAGTCCTTTCTGCGCTCGTGGGCTGTAAGACCAGCAAACGTGAGTGCCTAAACGAAGCCGTAAATCTAAAAATTGCAGGGAGTTATTGCAAGGGATTTCATGGGTAAAAGTCAAACCCTTTCCGCACTGCTGAAACGCGTCAAGGATACAAAGAACAGACTTGTCAAGATTAAAATCAGTGGGTTTCTTTAAAAGAATTAAAAAATCGTCTACATATCTAAAAACTTTAATAACATTGGTTACCTCTAGGATGCTAGACAGAGCACGATCCACGTCTGATAAAAATATATTACACAAAGCAGGCGCCACACAGGACCCAATACAAATCCCTTGACGCTGTAGATAAAGCCGGTTCTCATGGGTTACAAATGTAGAACAAAGATAAAATTCAAGTAACGACATGAAGTCATTCACCGACAAACCAGCGCTGTTTTGAAAGTCAATGACCCCACCGGCTTCGATGCACTCACGTACCGCTACAAATAACTGTTCATGAGGTACTGAATAAAATAAATCTTCAACATCAACGGAGAACCTATAGTCAATACGAATCTCCTCCTGTAGAAAACGCACCACATCCTCTGCGCTCTTGTTACCAAAGGGATCGTCGACCGTTAGCTCATTTAAATTTTTGAGCAGGAATAGGCTTACTAGATGCTGCCAAGAGCCCTTTTCACTTATTGCTGTCCGAAACGGAACTTCCGGCTTGTGCGTTTTCGCAGTGAAAAAAGCTCTGAGTGTGTTACCTTTACAAGCAATAACGCCTCTGGCCAATTTCTCCAGCCGAAGCTCCTTACATAAATTGGCTGCCTTTGTTTTCACGCGAATTGCACTACTTTTTACTTCAATAAAATTCTTAGTATAATGGCGTTCCTAGCCTTCTCATTGAAAGTTCCAGCATCTAAAACTACAAACCCGCCCTCTTTATCGGCTTGAAGCAGTCGGAAGTCATTGTCCCTAAAATGTTTCACGACGAGGTCTATCGTAGCCCGGCACTGGAAGTCCTTCTTGGATTTGACAGTCCTTACCAAAGCATCAACACCCTCAAGGAGCCACCGGTCATGCTGTTCCTGTGGCGCCGTGTTCGCCACACGCCTATTAAACGCCAACAAGTCATGAGGCTGGACGACTGGTTCAAGACTGAACTTCGGCCCTTTCTTGAGCAGACTGTAGATATTATTCGGGAGTTCCACTTTCTCTCCTAGCACCAAAACCTGTGACGCCCCTCTTTCCTTGTCCTCCTTCTTGTTCAGCTGGCTAAGAACGTTGGCCAGGTAGGAACCCCACCAGAATGAACCAACTCGCCCAACAGCAAGTTTTATTGAAAGAATTTCTCTTGGCGTTTATTACTGCAATATATAATTTTGCACGAAAACCCCGGCAACGCGTTCGCAAACGGAAATAAGCGTTATATTTTGCCTTATCCCACTCTTATTAGGAGAAAGTACTTCAATATCCGTGAACATTGCTCAACACCCATGTGCCTCTGAACTTAACGTCATTTCTGTGTGGGTACTATAATACAGGTTTCAATATCGCCACAAAGAATAAATACTAGATGTTCCATGAACTAGTACCTCTCACTGAACAGCCATGTTTAATGCACCGAAAAATAACAAAACACAGAGACGTGTCTTCTCCCAAAGCATTGTCAGACACTTGTGCTTAACAGCCAGTCACGCCGAGGTTGGCGGGTAAGGAAAAGAAAGACAGCTGGATATAGTCACTTGATAAAATTTTGGTCGAACGTATTTGACATGATTTTAGACGAGAACCTTGGCAAAAAAGAATACGACTCCTTATAACGCCGACGCTCGTAAGACAGGCTCCGCTTGATTGATGATTCGTTGATTGTAGTTCGGTTAGGAAAGGACGCTAATTTCTGCAGCCCATGTAGGGATCACGGCTAAGCGTCCGTGGGGATGGGGGAAAGGGAGTGAAAGAGATAGAGAGGAGAGAAAGGCCGTAGTGGAGGTCTCCGT
>CM023488.1:30775584-30810357 GCA_013339685.2 Hyalomma asiaticum | reverse complement strand
CATGAAAGTTGAATTGAATTTCTCAATTCCTTAACCTCCCGCTCGCGTACATTCTTGAGAGATAGATTTGCAGATTCGTCAGGAACTTCGACCTTGAAATTAGGGGAACCCACATGTGTTTTTTCGAAATCTGAAAGTCACGGGATGGAATCACAGACGTGGCAGCCGCATTTCGATGGATGCAAATTTTATAAGTCCATGCACTGTCGATTGTCCGTGCAGTTTGAAAAAAAGAACGCAGTCGGTCCTAGCTTCCAACCATGCACTACAGAGTCTCTCCATAATATGTCATCTGGGGAATTAAGATCTCATAAAACTTATATTTTCCATTTCATTGGGTGTGGCAGGTGTATATAAAAAGCATAATGGTGTGTTTAATGTTCATTGCCTGTAACACTGAAGGCGGTTTCGTCGCCAATGAATAAATGAGGGAGCACGATTCCACAATTACTATGTAGCGCAATGAAAAATAGCTGGAGAAAATTGGAGAAACTGGGAAGTTCCGTACAATGGTTTCCTATTATAATACAACCGATAGCCATATTGCTAAATTTTATGCTAGAACACCTTTTCGAAAATTTATTACTCACAGCTTAACACTCAACATGAGAAAATTATGTTATAAGAAACGGCCTGAAAATGTTCTCCAGTAACTGTTCTTTCTCTGTAAAGATGACACATACCTGTTATATAAGTCCCAGAATTAAAATTTATCCTATGCGAATACCTAGTTTTCTGTTGTCCTAAATGAAATTCATATTTCCGTTTGTGCTTGTTGGGAATTGACATGCTACGGAAGGCTCTATCTACGAAAGCATTTAACTTTCGGTTTGTGGTTGCCTTTTCGCGAAGGCAGTAGTACAGATATAGTAGCCCTACCAGTCAATCTGTTTCACATGATGATTTGGAGATCCATTCGAAGTAGCCAGCCTTGACATGTCTAATCATTTGTGCTCTAGAAACGTGATTTCCAGATGCAGAAAAAAAGTGCTTATTCCTTATACGCGTTGGAGAACCCCATCATTACTGCCACATGAGTGACGTATGAGGCAACACATGGAACGTTCCCGACGCCAGTCCTTGACATGAGCCGCAATGTGTGGAAATGGTCGCCTCTATAGGAGCGATGGAATGCGGGCCACCTAATTTAAGCCGCATATGTTTTAATTCCATGAAAAACCAAAACCTCTTACACGGAGAGAATTGTTACACCGGTAAAATGCGCTTTTATTGCGATCGCTCTTTTATGGACACTTGAACGTGGCTTTCGCAGTCGCCGTCATGCCCCACATATGTAGAAAGCATTAAGAAAAAGCAGGCGGGTACACTCGAAATGCCCTAGCCACACATCGGTCACGAGCAAATGCGTCTGCGAGCGCCGGAAGAAAACGCTTGTTTTGGTGGGAAAAGTTCCTCGACGGCGCCAAGTTCCCGCTGCTTATCGCGGTCTGGCGGTGTTAATCACGCAGCGGAAGGAAAAACTTAGCTGGCTGCTCCAACAACATAGCTTAGCCGCTGCTCTGTTGCGCTCTTATCTCTGCCGTTCGACCATCACATGGTAATCTAGCACTGTTTGACGACCGCGTCGCAACACGCGAAAGATAGGGCAAGGTGAAGTGGAAGCATCTCCCTCCCTGTGCACCTCATTTCGCTCTCTCCTTCGTTTGTTGGTAATGCGGTCACCAGATGTGCGGAATGCGGAGGCGAAAGGATGGAAGTATAGATGAATGGATGGGTGGGTGGGGTGGATGGATGGATGATGTACTGCATGGATGGTGGATAGATGTGTGGATGGATAATGGGTAAGTAAGTAGGTGGGAGGTGGGTGGATGGATGGATGGACGGACAGATTGATAGACGGACGGACGGGCGGATGGACGGATGGACGGATGGTTGGATGGATCTTTATGTTTGAAATGTGTTCTATACATGCGGCGGCGTTGCTGGCGGGACCCGACTCGCGGCAGGGGTGTTGTCTTCTACCTCAACCAGCCAATTAGTTTCGCTCCTAAACCGACATGGCTCGAGGAATGTGCTGCCCGCCGTCTAAAAATTATGTATTGTGCTCATTATCGTATGCATTTATTGCTTCGAGAATCGGCAGACAATGTTTCTGATATTTGCCCGGCACGGCCATGTGTTAAAGGAGATCTGGGACCCGCATGGGAGGGTTGACGAAGGAGTCCTCCGGCGGTTTTGTTCCTTTCCCGACTTCTCCAGCATTTTCGTAAGCACGGTACACGTACTTTCGCACTGAAGTAAGGTGTCATCAATAAGATATGTCATGTATGTAGCACAACTAGTGAAAAAGCCAAGTCAAATCGTTAACAGAGTAGCTCAAGGTGGATTCGCAGCCCTCTCCTGAGCTTACGATAGGCAGACTGCTGAATTTTTAGCCTCTACTGTTAGCAATTCAGAGAACACGCTCATTCCGTTGGTTATTGAAAATGCTCAAGAATTCCAGGTTTGAAAAGCAGCTTACTTAAGTACACCGTCTTATAGACTCACTAATTAATCATTATAGGCGAGCGTACGCTTTCGTATAACTTTGCTTGGAATCTGCAAAATTATTGTTAAAAGGTCTTTGTGTTGTATATTGACAGAAAGTTGAGGACACGATGTTATGAGAATATACACAGAAATGCGGACCGAGAAAATTAAAACACAACTAAAGACTTCTATGCCTTTTCCGAATCTGGGAAGGAAGATGAGTCCCTGCGAAGCTGTGGTGGTTGCATCGGCCAGACGCTGTAGAACGCTCAGTCGATGTCACTTGACGGACGTATGCTGTTTTGGCTAGAAACATGCCTTATACAGCTCTATTAAATACATGATATATTTGGCACGTTTGAATCGAAAGGATGAGCGTTTATTTCGCATAATTCACATTTGCTTAGCATGAGGTCACCTTTAGTTGCCCTAATACACGTTTGAACTTTAGTTGCGCTTGGTCCACATCGTTCCGTCTTTTTCCCGAACAATCCACCGTGCTCTCCACGCACTTCAAAGTCTCCGCTACCGACACACTGGTGTACTATGGGGTAGGCGTCGTTCTGTTCACGGAGGCGATCCACCAGAACCCAGCCGCATGAAGATTCGCTGTAAAGATGATGCAGTTAAAAACTCTGGTGTACCCCACAGAGTGACACTAAGATACCTGATAGAATTATTGATATGCGAACGCTTCGTACGCGGAACATCAGTATCCTGTCGACATTGCCGCATTGCAATAGGCTCATTTCTCGATCTCAGAGCCTCTGGTATTGAGCTGAAACATGCGGCGCAAGCAGCAGTAGGTTGATCCTCTATCTGGACACGCGTGCTGGGTCGCCTTCCTTGACGGGAAGAAGTATTTCACTGGTGCTCTTTCGCAGGCCTTCTGAGAGTTCGCGGCAATATGAAGCGCTAAAGAGGACGTCAGGAATACACTGCTACGCCAGTAGAGTAGTATAAGGAGAGAATGCATAGTCAATATTTTATTAATTTTTCATATCTCGGTGTACAAGACAAAAAACTATCAATATCTTGTTGAAAACCCTCTGTGAACTATCCATCCCTTCGTGATTACAATATTACAAACCTAAAGACACGCGGCCATCTGCTACGAAGAAATGCTGCACATTTATGTGCCGCTGTCAACTTCAGGTAGTTCGCCTATACTATAAATAACTTGTACGTTAAACGATGTGGCGAATTTTTGGACAAAGTGCCGGGAGAACACCGGTGGAATGAATCTTGATGTGTGCGGTTGACGCTCATGAAGATGAGCATCGCAACTTCGTCCCGCCGCGTGCCGGTATCACGTTCATGCTCGTTGGTAGTGGAGCGCAGGGATTCGTCAGCGGGACAATACCAGGTCCTGCGCCATGTTGTCTAAAGGGCAAGAAAGAATGCCTGAAGGGTACTTGGATGCAGACTATCTGTGTGGTAAGGGCGGTGTGATTGAAAGGCGCAGGCATATTATATGTCCCTGTACCTAAAGAAGCCCTTCCGAGTCGTAATATGTGGCAAGTTGTGAGACACCAACATTCTTTCCCTGTTACCAGCGTAAGCTGGACGCTACCGTTTTTTTTCTGTATGACTTAAAAAGCAGTTGTCGCAAAAAAAGCTATCCTTCTCGCTGAAGTGACTGATGTGTAGTCGACGTAGTGCCTACACGTCATTACACCACTCTCAAACTCTTCATAGTCAGTGCGATTTGCAGTCAGGCTTATTGTAGACTATTTCAAGAGCTGCTACAGCAGTGAGATCTTGTCTGCGACATACATGAAAAGAATAACTCAGCACGCCATGGACACTCTCCTCGATAAGCCTAAGCTGCGGCACACTTATTGCCATGCACTACATGAAAGGCTTGCTCTTTACCAGTACATGCTCAGACATCACATAAAGGGGCTGTTGGTAATTACTAAGTAGGTGCCGAAGTGCACGGAAGAAAAAAAAAGCAGGAGTTTCCGAATAAGTCATTGTGTCATGCAACGTGATGCGTTGTCAAAAAGCACCGTCCCCACATATTCCGGGTACTTGCACTCAGGGCGTGCATTGGAATTGCTCGCCGCTATTTAGATGGGCCCGATAGGCTGTCGTCCACTCTCACCATAGAGTTTCTTACTTACATAGTATGAAACTCTATGGCTCTCGCTGTGTCGAAGTCAGCTTCAAATATGCCGGCTTCAGTAGCATTTTCGTGCCGAGCAGGAGGCACTGGGCGAGCTGTGACATCTTCGCAGCTTGGAAGCACATTTCTATGCTTTGCGGTAGACATTGCATGTCGTGCTGTGGTGCGACAGCAGGAAAGACGAGTGTCGGTTCAGTTGCTTTACCTCGTCTTAATAATTTTTATTCTGGCCGCGCAGCTTGTTTGACATCAACAAGGGGCGGTGCACACGGAAGCACTGAGTGAGGTGACAAAGGTGAGTTTTCGTTCACTAACGCAAGCATTGCTCAAGCAACAGAGCCGAGAGCATGCACGGGAATTTCGCGAACGCGGTCCGGCAGTGTGAGAGGAACGTCATGTAACTTCGATTCTGCATTGACTTTCAGAGGTTATTTTTATTCACAATACGATGTATGTTGAATGATATTTAGATATACTGTGCAGCGTTCGTAACAGATGGAAAGTAAGTGATTGGCTTTGCGTCCATGCACACTGGACAACGATTTATCTGCATATCTCTAAAGAGCAATATAGCTTGACCATTCAGCGTGTCGAAAATAAGCCGTGGAGAAGTCACACTGACTCATGGGCAATAAAGAAATTGCATGTCATAAATTTTAAGAGCGCGAAAATCCATCTCTTTATCATCTTTAGGAAGGGATCATCCTTGCCGATCTGCAGTAGCTCAAACCTCCTGTCGGCACTCACCACGTGACGATAGGCTCTCTGCCTTCAATCAAACCAACGGCTTACCATGATGTCAATGACCGAGGCACCTACACATGCGGTGTACATGCAGAGAAGACTACACGTACGCTTCCTCGAAGAATTCGATGAGTTTTGAGAGTACTCAGATCAAAATGGCCATTTTTTAAACTTGTCCATGTGAAAGTAAGTTTCTTTATCTTACTGTGTTTGAGAAAGGAATGTTCAGCTCCGCCATGGTGCTTTAGTGGCTATGGTACTCGGCGGCTCATACGAGGTTCGCGGGTTCGCAGACTACTGGATAATAGTGTTCAGCAAAAAATCAGGCTAGTAAAGCGGATATCAAACTGCAACACTGATTTCAAAAAACACAATCTCATCCGACTAGTACAAACGTTCATAATCAATCGTATGGTATCTGTGGTTCCTTACGTTAAGTTGTACGCCACGGAGAAAGCCAAGATTGAATTCATGATTAGAAGGGCATATAAGGAAGTCTTGGGACTTCCGACAAACACATCAAATGAGAAGCTTCTGGTACTCGGCGTGCACAATACCCTAGACGAACTTATTCAGGCCAAGATGGTGGCGCAATATGAAAGACTAACACAGAGTTTGACGGGGCAGAGATATCTTA
Organism: Hyalomma asiaticum; assembly: GCA_013339685.2. NCBI lineage: Eukaryota > Metazoa > Arthropoda > Arachnida > Ixodida > Ixodidae > Hyalomma > Hyalomma asiaticum. The sequence goes on along the minus strand of CM023488.1, from coordinate 30,804,358 downwards.
GACGGCATAGGAATGACCTATACCGCACAGCAAGGACTGCGGAAAGATAACGCAAGGAAAATTAGGGAATATATCTAAACCCCCCCCCCCCCCAATCCCTAGAAATATGCACCCTGAGTTTAATAAAGATAGAAGACTCGGAAGAGCGAGAGCTCTCAACAAAATATACAGTAGTTTCAGAGACATGGTCTATGTGGACGCGGCGGAGTACGCAAATGGACAGAGTATGTAGATAGTTGCTACTAGTCTAGAGGGTGACTTCAAAGTTGTGGCACCATAAAAACAGGAAGAGCCGAGGTGGCGAAGGAGGCTGCCTCAGCACTGGCAATAGCCTCCACGGAAGCCACTGTCATAATCAGCGACTCCAAGACCGCTGTCAGGAACTATGCCAAAAGTAGAATATCGCCTTCAGCACTGAGAATTTTAGCCAATTTTCGTGAAGATCGAGGTGTTTCTATTATTTGGGCACCCGCACACTCATCCCTTGCCGGGAATGAAATGGCGCCCAACATGGCTCAAGAAATCAAGGGCCGAGCAGGTGCCACGCCAATACTGGGAACGGAGAGAGAATGGATAACCAGCTTTAACGAGATCACCAAACACTATAAATTGGAAAGGGTTCATTTCCCCCCGGCACACTCCTCGGCAAACAGACGGCAGGCGACGGCATGGCGCTTGTTACAGAGAGATACGTATCCGAACGCGGTACCCTATCACCGTTACTATCCGAAGCTTTACTCAAATATATGCAGATTTTGTCAAGAAAGGGCGGACCTATCATATGGTTTGGGCTTGCCATCTGGTACCCACACAGAACAAAACTTATAAGACCAGAGAACAGTGAGAGGCCGCGCTGCTCAGCTCACACCGGACCACTAAGGCCCAAGGGCTCGAGGCCGACATCTAGGCATAGAGGCCTAGCTCTCACAAATCTGCTGCCTTAAAAAATAAACTTTATTCCTCCTCGTCCTCCTCCTCCATAACTCCTTCAAAGGCATCTGCACAATCATGTCATGGAGACGTCTGTGGCACATGATATGTCGTGGGTCACAGAGGTCACCACACGAAAGAGTAGACTTGCTGGGACAAAGTGGTGCTAAGAAGGTCTTGAATGTATAATCAAGTTGGACAGTAAAAAAAGTAATAATGCTAATAAAATTGCTTTATTTCTCCACGAGGCAATGGTGAAGGAAGGTGTGCGGCAAAAAGCGAGGAACGCTTTAGGCAACTCTCACACCTGTGAGAGCAGTTACACAGTGGGCGGCATTACACCTTTTCTACGATATTTCAGCGTTTTTTTACTTTCTAGGGCGTATTTATTTCAAAAGTGATGCTTTCTGGAAGGCAAAGCTAAAAGTTGTACCTATTTCGCTACGCGCTTTCGCCGTTGCTTTTAGTTCAAGCGCACAGTGCAACAACCTCATGTTGAAATGTCAGCTAGCAGCGACTCGCTCTGCGTGATGTCGCACCACGTTTCAAAACTTGCTAGGAACAAAGACAGTGATAGATGAATAACAACGTCACTGCACAGAGTCAAGCTTGCAACAAGAAGCTTTTCCTTACATATCTGTCGAGGGTTCCCTGCCCAGCAACTTCAACCTCCTGGCTCCACCCACCCATTCACAATAACCTGCTTGAATTCCTTCCATCAAGGCAAAGCAGCCCAGGAGGACTTGTCGTGATATTAAAACCCCAGACAACTCGCGCACGTAGAAAGTGTATTTAGCAGCACGTGCAAAGAATGGGAATTGTCTTTGCTAAGTTAACGCACACTTCAACAATTTTATGGGTTCGTCTAGCAAAAGTATTACGTCGCAAGGCTAACTGTTTCTATTTTCCTAAACTGTGTTCTTCGTTCTGCTCGGTGGTTAGCTCTCTGTCGTATCTTACACATATTACTTTGTTAAATGTTTACGTAATAATTAAGAAAGGTATTTTACGTTGTGTGTTTTTGGACGTTTGATTTTGGAGGTTTGATTGTGCTGTGTGGCGCTTGTGATTTTCTTGTGATTTCTTACAAATTTCCAAGCATCCGCAATTCACATCTGAAATGTTGTGTGTTTTTTCCTTCGCCTTCGCATAGTCAATATTATGGAGCAGTGAGCAGCATAAGTCAACTCTGCATACAGGTCACAACATATCCCCTGCTTAAATATGCAGTTTACACAATAATTTATACCCACTAGTGAAGAGTTCAGCCAATGCGAACCCAAAAGACTAGCACGTTTATTCTCGAGTACGGCGTACAGTAAAACTGCTAGCCTGGATAAGACCACCAAGAAAGAGGTCTTGAGGAGTGATATCACCAGAAGGTAATCTTTCTCCTAACTCGATTAGTCGGAAAGTAGAAAGAAACAAAAAGAACATTACTCATGCCAGAAACAGCGCATGATATTTGCCTTTTTCTTAACTGTTTACTGTGTCAAAGACCCCACAATGCGTAGGCGCCGGAACGCTGGCCTGACGTGGATTACCATATTTCATGAGTTGGCACTAAACGGCGAAGGTCGTTCCATTAGCGTGGAATGATAGAGCACGTTGTGAAATTATGATATGCCTTTCTTCAAAGGAAAGGAGAGGAACAATGCTGCACCGATTGGAGCGTTTGCCTCGCAGCGTTTGCCTCGCCCTTTGCGTTAATAATCATATTCTAACCTGCGATCTAAGCTCTATCCAACTGCGCTCAGATACGACAATGCTGTAGTTTGAAATAACTTTCTCGATACAGGGATCAGCGAGTCGCTATATCTAATCTCTGGCTGCAATGAGAAAGCGTTTCTTTTTCAACCAATTGCAAAAAACTGCACATTATTCAAAGTATTGAAAAAAAACTTGATCTTTATTGAGGTGTTCATGGCACCTGTATAATAAAAATAGAAGGAAGCCTATTTTTACACATTTAAGGGACACACGAAGATAACGCCGTCCCATATACTAAATTTACGCGTGGAAAGAACAGCCAAACATAATGGCACCGACTACTGAATAGCCACCATGAAGGAAGGACTCTCCGCGTGCATTGTGGCGTACACTTGCCAACATTTTTATCCTGAACGCATGATTTTCGAACCACCGGGCTGCGAAGTGCCGAAAAACGGATCGCAGCAAGAAAATGAACGCAATTAAGCGCGAGAGCACAGTGATAAGTCCGGTGCTGCGTTCGTCTGACTAGCTGTTATGGGAAACGGACCCATTACCACTTCGCACCCAGTCCCGTTGTCGCGGTTGTTATCTTTTCTGAACGCTGCTGAGAAAAGATCAGAAAATGCAACGTGCAAGCGCGACCACTTCTTCATATTTGCTTTATAACATGAAGGGAATACTTAAAAAATGACCGCATATCTGCGTACTTCGCTGCAAATGTCGTCGAGAGACGATATCAACGATAGTCTTCTGCCGGCCATACTGCGCTGCGTGAGGTATGGACGCTATCTGGCAGCGCCGTCGGGAAACATGAGCGTGTGCAGAATACCTTGACAACTGCCAGGTGGCAGCACCAAATCGTCGGCAGGGGCGATTTTCGTGCATAGCGTTGCATTTTTAGCGTAGTCTAACCAACAGTAGGCTCTTTAGAATTACGTATCTGTATTTTTTTTCTAGCGCAGCAACACGCCACCAAATACTTGCGTATTGATGTTGCACCTCAGATATGCGTAATATTTGCTTTTTGATCGACAATGTTCACAAGTACGAACGCAGCTACCAGTTCAAGATGCCTAGGAGTTAGGCAATTGCTTAAACTTTGGCCGGGCGGCTGAATCGTGTGAAAGACAGACCGAAAATAAAATTTCTGCGTTAAGGTATCGTAGAAAAGAATATCGTACTTAAAAATATATGAAGATAACGGTGCTCGAAAGAAGTGGAGTGGCGTCCGGTTCCCTCAGTAACCTAGCATAAGACAGCTGGCCAACACTGCTTATAGCAGGCACGCGGGTACTCTCGTTCATTTTGTCGATGCGGTCCGTTTTTCGTCGCTTATTAGATTGGCGGTTGACGCTCGCTGGTTCATGTTAATCAAATGGGGGACTGTAAATTAACGTGATACGTACCCCACAGAGATAGGTGGCTGCCCTGTACATAGGGTGAACCTTACGGTAGTTACGTGCCTTGCAGGAACACAGGTGAGCGAATCTTTCATACTTGGAAACGAAATGGAATTTTATAAATCAACCCGTCACTCCTCCCCACAGTCCACCCAAACAACCATCTCATGGTGGTTTTTCGGTGGTTGAGGTGGCTGCATGGAACGTCATGCTGTGTGCCTCACTGAATGCAAAGTTGATTCCGCTGAAGCATTCCAATCTCTAGCGAACGTGGCTCCATTTACTACTATTACGAGAAAAGAAGAGCGCAGAACAAAAACAAAACCTACATTTCAGGTGTCTTCTAAACACACCAGACATTTTCTGAGTTGGTTTGCTGTTAAAATTATGCCCCTGTTCTATTGCCGAAATAGTAGCCTTATGACTCAAAATGCATCAAAAGATGGGGAGCGTTAAGGGTAAATAACCTTGTTATAAGCGAGGCTATTGATATCACATAACATCCGCCATTGCGGCCTGGTGGCTACGGAACTCGATTGCTGATCCTAACTTTGCAGGATTGAGTAGCAACCGCTAAGGCTGCTTTTCGATGGAGGAAAACTGTTGAAACACGTGCACTGTGGTTTCAGAGTGTGGTCAAGTTCTCTTTGAAGTTTTTTTCTGTGTTAGTAGGGACGTTTGCACAAAGTCTTGATTACTCTTGCAGGAAATCCAAGACAGTTCAACTTCAGATATTTAGAGAGGTGCTCTGTTACAAACGTTCGTTCACTCCCTCCGTCAAACAGCCTCTGACGTAGCGAAACAAATTGTCGGTGACTGCCAATGCTCGAAAAGTCTGTAGGAGCAGGCAGGTGAATTTTCCAGCTCTTTCGCCTTTCTTGGTAGTACCTGCATACAAATCGTGTTGCTGCTTGATGTTTTCTTGTGTCTTTCACATAGACTGTCTGGGTCGCGTATGCTGGAAGCGTGACGACCTCTGCAGCAAGAGCATACTATCGTTCGCCGGCAACCCCTTTCGCGGTGACCAATAGTGGTGCATCGGAAGCACTGCATGTCACATGACAGAATTTCTTGCTGTCCTGCTAGCGGCATGTCAGCGACGCACAACTCTGCCAGATGCGGTGTCGGTTTGGAAAAGTTGCAGCTCGCATATGCAGGTGTTTTAGAATCCTGGCTAAACGAGGTAAAACGGTGAGTAGCCAGTTGTGCACTGTTGTGCACTGTACGGCCGTGTTGTCGGTGAAAGTGACGGATGTAAAGGTCACCTCAGCTTCTGTGGTGTCGCTGAATATAGCAAGCGAACATGTCGGCGTGTATACGATGAAACGTTCGGTCATTTCATTATCCCAAGGATGAGAGATGGATGATGCATTGTGGGTCGTACCCGACGCCCGGACGACGTCCTGTAGCAGTTCAAAAAGGAATGTTTTCCCTGTCACTGAGCAGAACATGAGAAGCCCTGTGACAGAGAAATATGACATGAACAATGAAGTTGGCAACTCCCGCAGCAGAGCCAGTGGGCACGGAAGCTGTTTGTGTGGCGCGCCTTATGATCGATGGCAGTCACTAGCCAACAAAACCCAGAAGACGGGATTGGAAGGGGCCCTGAAGGTCGATGCCAAAACCTCGAGTGTTGTTGGACGGCACGAAATTGGCTGTTATTGGCCTGAAGGAGCCAATATTGGGAGCTTGAGACACTGACAGGGAGAGGAAGAGCTTTTGTGGCTCTTGCCAGCCCCGTCTAAACTTACCTGACAGACTTTACTAAGTATAGCCACAGATCTAGGGGATAAAGTGCGACAGTAACCATGTCTTTATGAATGTGAAATACGCTCTTGGACTCCGGCATTGAAGAATGTACACGTCGGCATAGCACGAGGACATCCGCAATGCACTATGTCTAGGACTCGCCTAACCGCTGAATGCGACCATCGAGGTCTTTCTGTGCGAGAGGGTCGAACAGCGGGTGTCAGTAAAGTCGATCTCGTGGTTACAGAACCACGTCTTGGCCCCAACAGTCACACGAAACAGGATGTGGTGGAACTTGAGAAGCTCATCCTAAGGAGTGGTGGAACTTGGTCGCTCGTAAACGTCGAGCCACCTCTGCATCCTCTCCGTTCAGAACCGCGAAAACATGGGGATCACGCTGGCGGCTGTTTATGATGTAGGCACGTGTGGCTGGTGGTATCGCGATGGTGGCAGTAGGGGGTGAGGTTTCCCGCCTCGCGACATGCCAGGAGTCAGTGGGTGTAAGAGGCGGCCTGAACGAAGCTCCTTGTGTAGACCGGGTGAGCAGAACCTAGATCGAGGAATGACGTAACGGGTCGCAGTTGGAAGGACGTTTATCTCGTCCTGGATCTCGGCAGCGAACTAGCGCAGCAGATACACGGTGATGATGATCACAGGAATGAGCGATGAAGGAGATAAGTGAAGGCGAGATGGTGGTGATATATAGATAAAAAATATCCGGGTGATATAAAACCCACAATATTTATTTTGCTTGGATTAGGGCAAGTGAATAATAAGACAACATACACTCGTTGCACATGATGTATCTACTTTCAGGCTGTAAGGAAGTATATGTCAATACGGTATTAACAAATTCTCCCTACACACCTTAAAATACTGCGAAATGGTGACATCACGGTGCTACGAAAATAACGTACACGCACAGAGGGCAGTGGTGCCGCGCAGGTTGACGCAGCAATCTTCTGTGCTCGGTACAGGCAAAATGGTCATGCAGCCTATGCAATTCCCGAACTCCCGTGAACCGTTGCTCCCCGATCCTAACACGCAGCTAATGCTTCCGAAATATGCTAGCCAGAGCGGCCTGATCTGGTCGTTCAGGGAGACTGTTGTATTAAGATGGTAACCTTTCGGCGTTGCCTGATTTGTAGTGAATAGCCTTGATGGATCGTTTTCATGGACCAATGCTGTTTGAATTCCTTGACGAAGCTCGAGAGTAATAGAAAAACACGTCTGAGTAGCTTTAAACAAATTATAACAGCTACCGTTACAGCAAATATTCCTTTTACAGTATTCGCTTTTCTGGGGTGGACATTTGCAATAAGCACATAGGCGCTCTAGTAACACGCGAAAACGAATTCACAGCTTGTTCAGCCACAAGTATACACCAAAGAAAACTTGCGCGCATGCATAGAGTCAGTAAATCTATGCGCGCAGCATAGAGTCAGGAAAAGGTAAGACGTCATTGTCCCGGTTCTTGTGGAGAAACGTGTTGATCGATGTGGTGAAACATCCATGTACGTAGAAACATTTCTTCGAATCACTCCAGGCTCTAAAGTAGAGGCGACCATATATGAGTTCTTATCCCCATGACATGAGGATTATGCGGCCGGCCTCCTCACCCACCAGTACTAACTGGTTGTTAACATTTGACGCTAATACCGAGGCTTGTAGCTTTCTTCTAGGAAAATGGAGCGCATTGAGAAGTGTCGAAATTGTCTTTGTCAAAAGGCACAGGGAAAGCCCTGCGACGCTGCTTGACCCCGCATCTGAGTCACGCGGTTGCTTCGAAAAATTTTCGTCCTGACTTCACTCACTCATTCGCAAGCTGATAAACTTCGTCGCTCATAGAGCAAGGAGATACGTCCACACTACATTCAGCTAAAACAAGTTTTATTGCGATAGCAATTATACGGACGGTCTCGGCTTGTTTTTGCCGTTCCCGCCGCCGCCGTCATGAACCGTATATGTATAAGCATGTATATATATATAAAAGTCCCAAAGAAAAATAATTGGATGAATGTTTCGAAGCGCGGAATCGAACCAGGAACCGCTCAATATGCAGCGCGTGGCGCTAACCACTACGCCACAACGAGCAGATCCTTGAGGGAGCTAACGGCGAGCCTTATGTACACACCCTTTATCGTTGCAGGACTCTGAGACGGCAGGCGCTTATAAGCGTTTCTTCATTGCCAGCGAGATGGCGCAGGAGAGGAACGGGCGGCCGCCTTTGCAACAGGAGCGCTGTTCCAACTGAGAGTATCCATTGTGACAGGTTATTCGCGCTTGTTCGATGTATATCTGTGCGTTCGTTTCGTCCGTGCTTCACCTGATAGTTCGCGCTCATCTTCTCTTTGTTCATTGAGCGGCCTCCCCTAGCTTTGTATGTGTAGCTTTGTGACACACAACGTATAAAGCCCTTCGTAGCAGCACGCGCTGCCCACGGGAGGCGCTCACTTAGCAAGTGCACGTTTGCTACAATTAATATTGCTCCTGAAGCTGCGAGCCTCACTTCGCATAGCATTACAGTTTCTTGATATCGCATTCATTGCTTCGCCCTTGCGACGAAACTGTCACTTTCTTATGTATTACAAATGTCTTGAGTTCACTATCCCGGGTTCTTTTAGTATCCTAACAATTCCTAGTTGTGTAAATGTTGCCGAATAATGTTTGTACTATACAGAAATAACAATTATATTCATATAGAGATGTTCGATATAGGCAAGTTTCGGTCCTCCAGCAACCGTATTTAAAAGCAGAAAGTAGAAACGCCAACCCAGTTATCCTTAAATTGAATGGTGTAATTTACCACAGACTACAGTGTTGGAGCGACGCTATCACGAATGGCTCTCACTACATGACTTGGACGTACGGCCATCAGCACGCTTAATTGGAACGCTCTGTCACGGTGCCTGGATCTCTTGGAGTGAGTCTAGTGCAGCGTAATGGTGGGCGCTACTGCTAAAATAACATTTACGTGAATATTTACTTATCGAATAAGCAAATAATATTCCGGCAGCAGCGTTCACCATTACGCTGCGCTAGCCTCACTCCAAGTGGCCCAGGCACCGCGACAGTGTGTTCCAGTTAAGCGTGCTGACGGCCGTACGTCCGACTGTATTAACACGTCATTAGAACATTGCTCCTTCGAAATCGAAACCGGAATTGGGCTTTTAAGGCAGCCATGTCAAAAATATACTCCTTGCGTTCCCAGGCACCACCATACTCTTTTTGGGGTTCTCCACGCCAGTGCTTTAAATTATAGCAACTATACGAGAATGTCTAAAACTCGCGTCAGTACTCCAATAAGCAGGAATATCCCTTCGTCACCCCATAGAGATAGCATTGTTCATATACATATACGGCAAGTCCCAGAAGTTGCCTTCATTACGCTTCCTCTGGAACAACGTACTTTGATGCAACACGTTGTACCATCGTCTACCATACGTTGAGAAATACTTTAGAAGACTACTGCAACATCGCCACCTCGCGGAGTGCGATACACTGCGTAAAACTGCACCCTGCTGGCATGCCGCTTGGGGATGCGCCAGTGCAACCTACATCTAGATAAGTTTAGGCAATACTCGAGGTGCAAGACGGATAGCCGAACGGAACGTCATGTGCGCCGTCTAGTGTGCGTTTAAAATCAAGAAAAATTCTGTCGCCCATTCACTGAGGAGCCATTGAGCTCATAACAAGTTACTCAATTGAGACCTTAGCTGCAATAACCAAAAAGTTCGCCATGACGCCATTTATAATTTTTCTAATATTTTTCAGTTTGGTATAAAGTAGCCACAAATGGCAAACCTGGTGATGCTGCTAAAGAGAGAAGGGGGATGGGCGAGTGATTCAAACCCAAATTATGCCGGCGCCGACAAGCTTTGTTTGAATAAAGAGATTTTTCGGAATTTTTCAATATGATCTTTCACTTTAGGAGAGCACGATGCGCGGGCACCCGGCGCAAGCGTCTGCGCACATCTCGCTGTTTAAGCCTAAAAGCGCAGGGTTTGTAGTTTGGTGTAGTCAGATATATAGCGCGCTCCAAGGTTGAAATACGCTGGTTCGACAATCACAGCATAATAAATCCCTTCGCATCTCCAGTATGCCGTTGCCTTGCAATATTTTCCTCCAGGCGTTATTCATTCGTTCCTAATCTTGACAATTGCTTCTATCTGTGATTGTAACTAGTCAATTGTACGTACACTAAAAAAGAATAGTGTAATTTATATAAGTTTTGAGGGACACATATTTTACTGTAGTCATAATTATTAAAGACGACAGTCTTTCTGGGGATACTTAAACGCAGAAATTTTGGTCTGTCCTTGTGCTTGTCTATCTTTCCCACGATTCAGCCACCCGGACAAAGTTTAGGCACTTGCCTAATGCCCAGCCATCTTGAACTGGTAGCTGCGTTCATACTTGCGAACATTGTCGATCAAATAGCAAATATTACGCATACCTGAGGCGCAGCATCAGTACGTGAGTATTAGCTGGTGTGTTCCTTTACTAGAAAAAGCATAGATATGCAATTCTAAAGAGCTTAGTGTTTCTTAGGCTGCACTGAAAATGCGACGCTATGCACGAAAAAGGCCCCTGCCGACGATTTGGCGCTGCCACCTGGCAGATGCCCAGGGATTCTGCACAAGTTCATGTTTCCCGCCGGTGCTGCCAGATGGTTTCCATACCTCACGCAGCGTAGTACGGCCGACAGAACCCTATCGTATTTTGACGACATTTGCAGCGAAGCACGCAGATGCGCGACCAATTTTTTTTCTTTAGCTTATGTGTTTATACACACACCGTAGCTAACTTATGAACTGCTAGAGGGCCTCAGTAGGGTATTTTAGCTTGTCTAGTAACCCACAATACGCAAAGTACTTTGCGTAGAGGGATATACCGGGTGCAACCAGCGCATGCGCAAACATGGCCGACTATCAGCAGCGCATTCCGTGCGCTTCGAACCTTTCTAGTGGGAGTCGCGCACTCTGTTGCCCCTGGGTTGCTGACTGCGGGTTGTATTGGGATTAGTTTTGTAACATGCACCTTAAACAGGAAAGGATCCGCAACAATTTAACACCGTTTTCTGCGCGACGCTAAAATTGTCGAGGCTGTATGCTTAGCGGGTGGCTGCCGGAATCTTGGAGGACACAGATCACGCGGTTTCGCTTATATATATATATATATATATATATATATATATATATATATATATATATATATATATATATATATATATAAAAGAATTGACGATGCGCCTCTTAGAGAACGACGGTTTATTAAGTCAACGTTTCGGTCGGAGCCCGACCTTTTTCAAGTCTGTCTTGAAAGTACATGTCTTGAAAAAGGTCGGGCTGCGACCGAAACGTTGACTTAATAAACCGTCGTTCTCTAAGAGGCGCATCGTCAATTCTTTTATATTTTATAAACTAGCGGCAACCCAAGCTATTTTTGTATATACAGTCATATATATATATATATATATATATATATATATATATATATATATATATATAGATATATATTGGGCAGGTTTATTATTACAATTTGCCCTAGAACAGTTGTATCATGGGCTAGTTGGTACGAGTTTTTTGAGGTCGGAATTTTGCAGCGCGATAGAAACACGGGCACAATGGAACAGAAAACAGATATATACGGGTTTTGTGTAGGTCTGCTGCGTGTTCCTTCGTGTATGCATTGCTTTCGCAGAGAACAATACCCAGCTGTGAGAAGAGTTAATAAAACATACATATTCAGAGAGTCGTCATAAGGCTCACTCTTGGAAACCTTTCTACTTAGAACGGAGTGCGGCAGAATGATTACTAAGTACTATCATTTGTATGCAGAATGTTCTGGAGAAGCGGGCCTCTTGTTTGAAGAGGGAAAACTGTACTCGCCGAAGCCGTCAGAAACTTCGGGCTAAATGATGGAGTGCTCGAAGTGGGGCTTACTGCGAGAATGTCTGCTTGAAACATTTAAACGAGGTTGCCTGAAAGCATGCAAATTGTTCGTTACAGTTCTTAAAGCTGCAATGCACCGAATGATGGACGGTACAGGAATCGATGTTCTCTTTCCATACTATTCTCTTTTTGCTTTTGCAATCGCTGTACATTAAAATCGTACAAATCCAGGTATGCTGTATGTAGAACTTCATAAGGTCACAAATACGAAAGACATGGACCAAGAAAGCAGGGCAGAGAGTGCTAATCTTCCGTCTCCGTGCATTTCGTATTTTTGCTGTTATACACATAAAGTTATGCATCACCGACTAGCCTGCCAACTGGCCTGTCAGCATCCACACACAGACAATGGTTAGACATACTGTAAGTGTACTACCCTTAAAAATGCTATACATGACGATATCGGGAATTGGGCAAATGTGGCTATATATGGCACGTGCCCGTATGTGGCCGTATTTGCCCAAATAATGGTACAAACATATTTGGCAATGAAAGACCAACAAGAGGAATGTCATGTAAGACTCTGCTACATGTTGGACAAATATGGCCACGTACAGGCACGTACCATATATAACCAGATATGCATATATGGACATATGGCTATATATGGATATCTGGCTATATATGGCACGTGTCCGTATTTGGCCGTATTTGCCCAAGATGCACCAGGGTTTTACATGGCATTCTTAATATGTGTCTTTCATTGCCAAATATATTTCTATGGAGATTTAGGCAAATACGGCCCCATACGGGCACGTGCCATATATAGCCACATTTGCCCAATTCCTGATATCGCCATATATAGTATTTTTGTAAGGGAATTGTAGCATTCTGCCTGCCTTCACGCAACATTTTCACGAATCACACTCGACAGCGGTTTACACAAGTGCTGGCTAGAATAAGAGACGGCGCAGACCGCTAATCAAAGACGATGCCTCCACGTCCTTTCTCATGTGCTAAACAGCAATGACAGTACCTTCATCAACAGCATTTATCATTTCGCCTCCGTGGTGCAACACCACTCAGAGAAAGGCTACATATTGGAAGCTCCATACGGCGTGTAAGAGTGGGTCGCTGCCTGCACTATAAGGAAAGCCGCTACTGCCGCTGAGCGGTCGGAGGTATATTCGGGTAGAGACAGCTCGTGCCAGCCATAGAGGTACCTTCAGGGCTTATATATAAATATATATAACCACCTTTGGCACGATTAGGCGTATTGTAAGTGTATTGTGAACATTCTGCCTGCCCTCACGCAACATTTTCATTGAGTGTACTGGGTGCTGTATTCAGGAACCGCACAGAGGCCCCCAGGCCACTACCCCGGGCATGCATGTATATTAGCAGGGATAACGCGCCAACAGCGGCGCTCACCGCACCAATGGCGTCTACCTCGCATCTGGTGATTGTGACAGCTCCACCCGTGATCTTGCATCTTTGCCCGAGCAAATGGCGATAACCTGGACGAGTGGGTTCATGTATACGAGCGTGTACACGAAAATCACAGGCAGGACCGAACCTTGACTCTTACCGATGTCATATTTTCCCCGAAAGGAGCTACTCAGCTATTGAAAGGGAGGGCCTTGACCTCGCTTGGTCTGTTGGCAAACCTGCGACCACTATTACATGATCAGTGTTTCACCTTCAATACTAATTACGCATTCTGCCGGCTCTCGTCATTGAAGGTTCCCACAGGACGTCTTTGTCGTTCAGATGTACGGCTCCCGAAATAGAACTACTCAGTGTCTTACAAATCTGACTGGTCGAACCATGACGCCGACTGACTGTCACGCCATCCCGATGACACTTCTGAGGGTTTGGATGAAGCGCCAGCTTGTGTACTTTCGTGCACCAGTGTAAGCAGCATCCATGATGAGAAGCGTCATGGTGCCGTCTCCTGTGAACATATTGCTACGGCACATACGCGACTGTCTTTCATGGTTGGTCGAAAGAAGAAGACGATGAAGTGATAACCGAACGCTGGCTGTTCTTGCTGTGCGCGGTTATAGTGGAGCCTGTAAATACAAGTGTATATAGCCTTGTTCATGCGTAACATCGTGGTGGAGGTGTGCGATCCCTGACCTCGCCATGAAGCTTCGCAGCAGCCGCTTTTTTGAAGCTCCCACGATGCCTTCCGACGAACCGGCGCCACCACCCTCCAATCCGTCTGCGACAACGTACGTCACCGTTACCACACCGCGAGATCCCGGCGTGTTCTCGGGCCGCGAAGGCGCAGACGTGGAGGACTGGCTTACTGGGTACGAACGTGTAATCGCCACTAACAGGTGGAATTCGACTCTCCAGCTCGCAAATATACTGTTCTTCCTCGACGGACCACCGCGAGCGTGGTTCAAAACTCATGAAGCCGATATCACAAGCTGGGGCAGCTTCAAGCAGAAACTGCGCGACGTGTTTGGGAACCCATATGGTCGGCAGCTGGCTACTAAAAAGGAACTGTCTGAGCGGGTCCAAACGTCTACTGAACCTTACATCACCTACATTCTAGACATCTTGGCTCTAGTCACAAGGCCGACATCAACATGTCGGACGCGGATAAGGTAGCTCACATTCTGAAAGGCATCGCTGACGATGCATTCAATCTGCTCGTCTTCACCAATGTCACCACTGTTGACGACGTCATGAAAGAATGCCGTCGTTTGAAACAGGCCAAAAGCCGACGAATCGTCCATCAGTTCGCCCGCTTGCCCAATACCGCAGCGACGTCGTCTTGTGGGGGTGTTTCTCACGCGTCCGCTAACTATGACAACGTTACGCGCATTGTACGGCGTGAGATAGAGGCCGCCTGTCCTAGTACTGCCGAAGTCAAGACCTCGGAACCTGTAGTTCCGGTTTCGCTAGTACAAGCCGTCGTTCGCGAGAAGATTAACATGGGCATTCATGCGGTGTCTTTGCCACCACGCTCCGATGTCCGCCCCAACTTTGCGACCCCATCCCGTCCCGTATCAACCTTCGCCCCTCTCCGGTATAGAAATGTAGCTGAATGGCGAACTGCTGACGACAAGCCTATTTGCTTTCACTGTCACCGCGTCGGACACATTACCCGCTACTGCCGAAGCCGCTGGATTCCATCCTGGAATTCTTTTGCCCCTTATTGTGCACCAACACGCCGTCCTCACCCGTACCCATCCAGCCCACAACACGTCGCCCTTCAAGAATTCCCTGCTCAGCCTCGCTATGCCCGCTCACCTTCGCTCCAACGCCGCCAATCCGCTCGCCTCAACTTCGACGACCATCTTCCCCGACCATTTTTCGCCGGCCCCAGCCGGAAAACTAGGCAGTGCACGTCTGGAGGTGGCGCTGCATTGTTGAACATGGCACAAAATCCTCTGTTGACGATTCCGACCAAGCAGAACCTACTTGACGTGCACGTTGACGGCGTCCATGTGACCGCACTTATCGACACTGGAGCGCAGCTATCAATCATGAGTGCTCAGTTTCGTCGAAGATTAAGAAAAATTCTGACGGCAGCAACCACTAAGGCCGTCCGGGTCGCCGATGGTGGAAGCGCTGTTGTTATTGGAATGTGTACCGCCCGTGTTAGCATCGCCGATCGCCATGCCATTGTTCTCTTCACTGTTCTAGCCCAATGCCCGCATGACGTCATCCTTGGTCTTGACTTCCTCTGCGCCCACTCAGCTCTCATAGACTGTCACTACTCTACGCCTCGATCTTCCTCTAATGGACCCCACCGACCACAGACCCGATCGCCTTACTGCCGCCGCCGACGTCCGCTTCCCGCCTCAAACACTTATTTACGTCGAGCTCCTGTCGTCGCCTCCAGTACCTGATGGGGACTACCTCTTCACGCCAGTAACCGATGTCCTGCTCGACAGAGGCATCACACAACCTCATACAGTTCTCTCCTTTGTTGCCAACTGCACCTGCCTACCTGAAGTCAATTTCAATTTGATGCCCCAAATTCTGCCCCGTGGTATCTCCCTTGCCCTGCTCAGCCCACTCGACGTAGGCGAAGTGCAGGCAATCACAGCGACCGATTCGCCACATTCACTTGCGCTGCAGCCCTATGCCTGTCCCTCTGATAAGGCTATTACATCGATGATTGCCCCAGATCTAACCCCTCAGCAAAGTGAGGATCTACGTCGCATTTTGCTTGCATACAGTGACATTTTCGACATAGGCGGTCGTCCTGGAAGCCAAGCTACGCAAGTGACGCATCGCATGAATACCGGCGATGATCTTTCTATCCACCGACGTGCCTATCGTGTATCCGCAGCTGAACGTCAAATAATTCAAAGCGAAGTTGACAAGATGCCCGCGAAGAACATCGTCGAGCCATTGTCGAGTCCGTGGGCATCGCCTGTCGTTTTGGTACAAAAGAAAGACGGTTCTTGGCGATTCTGCGTCAACTATCGGCACCTTAACCGAATTACAAAAGAAGACGTGTACCCGTTGCCACGCATAGATGACGCTCTTGACTGCTTACAAGGAGCTCGCTACTTTTCGTCAATTGATCTACGTTCCGGGTATTGGCAGATATCTGTCGACGATATGGACCGCGAAAAGACAACCTTTATAACACCTGACGGCCTTTATCAATTCAAGGTCATGCCTTTCGGCCTTTGTAACGCCCCTGCCACCTTTGAACGCATGATGGGCTCCCTCCTGAGAGGTTTTAAATGGTCCACAGGTTTGTGCTACTTGGACGACGTTATCTTGTTTTCACCAACCTTCGAAACACACATTGAACGTCTCACGACAATCCTGGACGTTTTTCGTCAGGCCGGGCTCCAGCTCAACTGATCGAAGTGTCGTTTTGGCCGCCGCCAAATCACGGTGCTTGGCCATTAAGTCGATGCCAATGGCGTACAACCAGACCCGGGAAAGATATGAGCCGCCAAGAACTTCCCTGTTCCACAGTCCATCAAGGATGTCCGCAGCTTCCTCGGGATATGTTCATACTTTCGCCGTTTTGTCAAGGATTTTGCGAGCATAGCGAAGCCCCTAACGGAGCTTCTGAGGAAAGACGTCTCCTTTTCTTGGGGCCAGCAAGAAGCGTCCGCATTCTCTCGCCTCATCACAATGGTCACGACATCCCCGATCCTCGGCCACTTTGACCCGTCAGCTCACACAGAAGTCCGCACTGACCCAAGTGGCTACGGAATCGGTGCAGTATTAGCCCAACGTCAGCGTGGTCACGATCGTGTCATTGCCTACGCTAGCCGCCTCCTATCAGCCTCTGAGAGAAACTACTCTATCACAGAGCGTGAGCGCTTGGCTCTTGTTTGGGCGGTAGCGAAGTTTCGATCCTATTTGTATGGTCGCCCATTTTCTATAGTTACGGGTCACTACGCACTCTGTTGGTTGTCTACTCTTAAAGATCCTTCAGGACGGCTCGGGTGCTGGGCCTTGCCCTTACAAGAGTATTCATATTCAGTCGTCTACAAATGTCGCCGCTTGCCTCTCGATGCAGATTGCTTGTCTCGCTATCCCGTCGACAACCCTCACGACGATGATGAGAACACAGTCCACTGTATCTTCTCAGTGTTCGATCTCGCTAACCCTGGCTAAGAACAAGATCGTGACCCTTCCTTGCGAACGATCATCGAACATATACAAGCATCGCCCAATGATCCCTCCGTCAGAAGATTCCTCGTCCAGAATGGCGTCCTCTACCGACGTAATTTTCGGCCCGACGGACCTGACCTGCTCATATTCGTACCGAGACACCTGCGCCGGAGCATACTCGAGGAACTTCATGATGCACCCACTGCCAGACACCGCGGTGTATACCGCACGTACGACCGTGTCCGCCGCTGTTTCTTTTGGCCAGGACTTGCACGCTCTGTCCACCGTTACGTGGCTGCCTGCGAGTCGTGTCAACGCCGAAAGCGCCCCCCCCCCCCCTTCCACCTGCCGGGCACCTTCAGTCGATTGACATCCCCACCGAACCCTTCTTTCGCGTCAGGCTCGACCTTCGGCCCTTTCCCAACATCAGTCTCCGGCAACAAGTGGGTCGCAGTGACGACAGATTACGCCACGCGCTATGCGATCACTCGCGCACTACCGACCAGCTGTGCCACCGATGTTGCGGATTTCCTGCTGCATGACCTAATCCTCCTTAACGGTGCTCCGCGACAGCTACTTACTGACCGTGGCCGTAACGTTTTTCACAGGTAATCGCCGAGATCCTCAGTTCTTGCTCAACTCAACATAAACTGACCACTTCGTACCACCCACAGACCAACGGCCTCACCGAGCGCCTAAATCGCACCCTTACAGACATGCTAGCTATGCACGTTTCCAACGATCATCGCGATTGGGACGTGGTGCTTCCTTACATAACATTTGCCTACAACTCCTCTCGCCATGATACTGCTGGATTTTCGCCTTTCTACCTGTTGTACAGACGAGAGCCGGCGTTACCCCTAGATACCATGGTCCCTCCATCGACCACTGCTACCACTGAATATGCCCATGAAGCCATTGCACGCGCACATCACGCTCGCCAGCTTGCCCGTGTTCGGCTTATGGCGTCACAAAGCAGTCAACAGCGTCGCTAGGATGTTCGACATCGAGAGC
Source organism: Hyalomma asiaticum (assembly GCA_013339685.2). Lineage (NCBI taxonomy): Eukaryota > Metazoa > Arthropoda > Arachnida > Ixodida > Ixodidae > Hyalomma > Hyalomma asiaticum. The sequence continues at coordinate 30,786,054 of CM023488.1, read as the reverse complement.
TATATTTTTCGCCTGGTGAACTTGTGCTCCTCTGGACCCCACGCCGCCGTGTGGGATTGTCCGAAAAGCTCCTTTCCCGCTATGCTGGGCCGTACCGCGTGTTGCGTCAAGTGACTCCAGTCACCTACGAAATTGCTCCCGTCTCGACCAGGACGGCCGATCCCAATTCATCCAGAGATGTCGTCCATGTCTCGCGGCTGAAACCCTACAACTCTGTTTCTGACGACACTTTTTAGCCGCTCCGGGACGGAGCTTCTATCGCCGGGGTCATGCTACGGCACATACGCGAGTGTCTTTCATGGTTGGTCGAAAGAAGAAGACGACGAAGTGATAACCGAACGCTGGCTGTTCTTGCTGTGCGCGGTTATGGTGGAGCCTGTATATAAAAGTGTATATAGCCTTGTTTGTGCGTAACAATATTTCCCAGTCTGTGGTGCTCGCTCGACACCACACCCGTCTAGTCACTTCTTGATGCTCATGGACGGCACATCGTGCCGCCACAAGGTACACATGAACAGACGTAAACTACTCCTTGTCGTGCCTTCTCACATGCGTTTGAGCCTTATGAGCAATGTGTAAGATACTGCGGGTCACCTTGAAGGTCTGTCGAACATGCAACCGTGCACGGGGTCGAGTACACCGGCCCAATTTCTATCACTCTGCCCGCCGCGATGTGGTCGCATGCGATCTGTGCCGATGCGCTGTCACACGGGCTCTCACACAGCATCCGCACTGCAGATATTGCCGATTATGCTGGATGATGGCAGCCTGCATCTTGGCGCCCCTTGTGAAACGACACACAGACCGCGACCGCTATTTGGTCGCGGCCACTATTTGGTCCAGAGGTGTTGATCTTTGGAGAAAAAAAGATGCCCAAAAATTTTACGATCTGTGACCCTCTTCCGCTCCGTGGGAGCCACGGAATAAGTTTGCCAAATAATCTTGAAAACAAATGACTCCCATGTTCTGCAAGGGAGCCACCGAGACGTTCTCGGCCCTTTGTCTAGATTTATCAGCTTTCAGAATATTTTCCGCTTAGCGTTCATCATGAGCCTGGTTTAGTGGTTTTGACTAACACATACTTAGCTGGTTGGCATTGCACATATAGTGATATCCCACAAAGTATTGCGAATACAGTGTGTGATACAGCGAATACAGTGTGCGAATGCAGTAAGCTTGCATTATTGATTTATTGATGGTTTTGCTGAAACAGAGCGTAGGAACATTTGCAAATTGGCAGCATTCTTAAAATTGTGAAATTTCGCCTTACGCACGACATCTACAGCTGACATTTCAGACGGACAGTGCTAACCAATCTAGGAACCTTAGAACAGGTGGATGCACCTACAGAAAATATCCGCTTACTAATCAAATTGGCAGTCGTGGGGTTGCGCGCGTAGGAAGTCGGGATCACCCTCGACAGTTGTTTGTTTACACATGTGCTGGAAGGCTAGAATGAGAGAGGGCACGGAACGGTAATCAAAGGAGATGCGTTGCCTCTCACTTCCTTCTCGTCTGCTAAACAGCAATGACACTTCTTTCACCAACATTAATTGCTTCCTTTGCTGTTATGTGACCTGTGCGATAGTGGCTGCGGGCCGTGCGCTAGAAAAGTCGGAGAACCCACGCATGTACTTCCGCGTGCACGTGCACCCTGACCGCACTCGGCGATGTCATCACGTGCACTCCCTCTTGAGCCATGGACACATACACAATTGTACTCGACACCATGCTCAAGGCCATGGTTTATCTCCTGCACACTGCTTACTGTGTTTCTGGTGCATATCACTTATGCTATTTTATCGATGGAGAAAGGTCTATAGCTTTGTCATGACGATTATACATAAAGATATTTCAAATGATCATAACAAGCGGTCTAATAAAGACGCAAATTTGTAAAACCACCGTGCTATGAAAAAATAAGAAATTCTCCAGAGGGCCCACGAAAGGGCGGAGCGTCATGGCGTTCCTTCCTCCACGTGGGTGCAGCCAGCGGTTACAACGGCCTCCCACTAGGGAGTCCTTACGCAGCTCCTCAGGATTAATTAAAGTTCATTGTCTGTCTGTCTGTCTGTTGAACATAGTACGTTTTAAAAGGTAGTGATAGCTTTCTTGTAGCCGCACATGGAGGCAAAGCAATTCCTAAAAATGATGATTTTATTGATATCTGGGATTCTAACCCCAAGACCCACGACATGTTTATAAGGGAGGCCGAATAGTGGAGAGTTTTAAAAATTTTGTCCACTCGGGGTTCTTTAAAGCGCACTGATATCGCGCAGTACACTAGGCTCAGCGTTTCACCTCCATCGTAATGCAGCCATTATTCTCGGGCATGACCTTCGGGTCAGCAGCCGAGAATGATAGCTACTAGACCATTGTGGCGGGGCGCTAAGAGTCAAACAATCGACTCCATCTGTTCGCATCGCTGCATAAGTGCAGTGGCAAGTGAAGTGGACGGAAGTAAAAGCTGAAGCTCCTTCTTATTCGTCTCGTCACTACAAGAGAGTATTCACCGGAATGTGCTTAAATGACACACTGGAAGGTTAGCCTTCGTTATCTATAATGAAAGTTGTTGTGCACACAACACCCTTGCACTGAACATTTGTGTAGAATAAAAGAACCTGTAACCGTTGGCTATCTGCTACAGATCAGGGCGAATGTGCTGGTGTGCCGAGACAATATACGGCCGCACAGGTGTTCCCTGTAGTACTTGACGTGTCGTCGCTGTGTTTCGAATTTCGACATATGCATGAGCCTATCAGTAGCATCCGCGCCCATGCGTACGTACTCCATTGCGTAGTATGCGAATGCAATGCGTATTAGTATGTCTCCGGTACTCTTAAACATCTGCAACTTGAATGAAAGCCTAGCTTCTTCAGCGCGAAAAAAGTGCAGCACGGTTACTAATGCACCACAAACTTTATTACCGATGCAGGTCAAACAGCTGTAGCGCACCCATGTTACCTAATCTCCAATGCGAGCACCTCCTCACGATGTCTGTGTAGGTCCCTCAGGAGTTTTGTTGCTTATTTCGTTCTCTTCGAAGTTGCATTCCTCCTCTCCCTGGTATATTTTATATTCATGTGCCCCCTTCGGTAAAAAGTTCTTAAATAAGAAACGGCAGTAGTCGGGAATATTTTTGATGTGTGGTTCCCAGACCCATAATTCACGGGCTGTAAGGAACAGAAAAGCCAGGTGTTATTACCGAACAAAATGCTCCTGGGTGAGGCGGGCGATTATGACACAGAGCATGGCTATTCATGTCTTTACAAACGAGTAGAAAACCTGAGCACGTGATTATAAAGGAGCTGTCAGAACATAAACGGCAAATTGAGGCCCTTCTTTCCTGACAAGGAGCTGTAGGCCTACGGTAATTTCTTTTTGTTCCAGCGCATAAAGTTTATATATTGAAAAAGAAAAGATGTGACGAGGGCAAATTACCGTTCAGCATTCAAAAATAACGGGAACTCATCCCGTCACCTTAAACTTACGTGAATGCAGCCGCCTTATTAGATCGGTTCGAAAGTGCTCGTTTCGTTTGGTTTGCACAGACTATGCCTTAAAAATTCCGGCCTCCTCCTTTCACCCAAGAAGACATGGTTCACACAAGGCTCAAGATAATTAAGCCTCAAAATCGAGTGCACCTAGCCGGGTGACGTTGAGTTTGCTGGCGTCTGTTGTGGACATAATAAAGTAGTTCCACTCACACGCTCTACATTTACAAACATGTAACACACTGAAATTGCATGCCACTCAGGGAGAGACATGAAAATTTCAGTGAACGAGAGGATGAAATGTATGTGATTGATTTCTGGCGTTTACGTCTGAACGGTATGGCTATGAGAGACGCCGTAGTGGAGAGCTGCGTGAATTTTGAACATTCGGGGTTCTTTAACGTGCACGGACGTCGTACAATACACGGGCGTCAATATATCACCTCCTCCAAAATGCAGCAGCCGCGGCCTGATTCAGGAAAGTTTCAGTGAAGGTCGGACGTAGCAGCTGATGTATCTCGAAGCATATGCGCCAATTTACGGAGTTTTTTCATTGATGTACATGCATCGCACCTCGGTGGTTTAAATCGCCTTGACGTTTTTGATAGCTGGTGATTACAGCACGGAGCAGTTACGCGTCATTTCCCCGCTCGAACGTTTATTATTGGTTCAGGTTTCTGCGTACGAAATTTCCTGTTTTGATGTCATTGACAGCTCACCAATAAAATTTGCTATAGAATAGCTCTGTATTTAGTGATTTTTGGCATACGGAATTTTGCAGAGCCAAAGAAACATATACGCGAAAGAACTCCAAACATATATACGAGTCTTCTACATGTCTGTTGTGGGTTTCTTCGTGTCTGCGTTAATTTCACCAGCATAATACCCTGCTCTCAGAGCACCTAATAAAACATACATGTTGAGAGGCTCCTCACAAGGTTCACTCCCAGAAATACTTTTGCATAGAGCTGGATGCGGCAGAATGTGTTCTAAGCGGTATGTAGGATGGCTGTGGCGAGGCGGGCCCCTTCACTCAAGAAGAATAACGGTGACGTATGAGGTATTCGCGGAAGCCGTCACAAACTTGGGGCTGTAGGATGGACTGGTATATGTGAAGCTTACTACGAGAATGTCTCCATCAAATATTAATTGAGTTTTCCTGAATTCCTCCAACGGGTCTTGGGACACTGGCCAGGACCATCGTCAGCACGGAATGGACTGAACGCGTTGTTGCGATTTTTAAGGGCAAGCGGCCTAAGGAACATACTCTAAGCAGTGTCGCGATTCCTGTTTTTGTGTGGGTTTGTTCCCATATCTTTTTTTCTTCCTTGTGTCTCCTTTCTATTATCTTTTATTCCCTTCATCCCTTTTCTCCTGCACAGGGTAGCCAGGCGGTCTCAGTATTAGCTAACCTCCCTGCCTTCCCTCCTTTCCTCCTCCTGAATTCCTCCAAACTTTTCGTTACATTTAATAAACCTTGCTTATGCCGAATGATGGACACCGATTCAGGAAGCGATTTCATCTTTCCACACTATTTTATTTCTGATTCCGCAACCGCTGTTCAATAAAAACGTACTACTCCAGATGTGCTATAGGTACGTGCATATCTGACATTTCTGGCGCCCTCTTGTGCGAAAAAGTGGTTCCTAAAGCAAAGTTCGTAAAGCAGCTCTAGCACAGTTTCGAGTCCATCTCGTCGAATACGCCACCAGTAGCTGTATGTTACTGGCTACTACTGACCAGGGCAAGGTAGGAGGAGAAGGAGGAGGAGGAAGAAAAAGGAAACAGAAAGGCAGGGAGGTTAACCCGAAAGACGTCCGGTTGGCTATACTACACTGGGGAGTGGGAAGGGGGAATAGAAAGATAAAAGAGACAAGAGAGAAAGGAAAAGGCTGCCGGGCATGGCAGATAATGCCTTGACGCGTAAGATATTGTACCCGTACTCTGTCACAAGCGTTCAAACAAGCCCGACGTCCTCAAGAAACAAGACTGTGCTTTCGCTGCATTGTGGGCCGACGAGCGACGGGGGGGGGGGGGTCGGCTAGTACCTTCCAGTGGCCGTTACGAACATTGCCATTCCTGAGAGTTTTCCCTCCGCCCTGTGAATATACAATTTCGAGTTGGACTGGAACCACGTCTACACACGTACTTTCCCATATTTTTCATTTGGTTGTTTTAAGCCTATGCAGCTTGTGCCTGCGATTTTATGCTTCTTGGTGAATGCGTCCGATTCACCTGAGGATGGCGCTGGTTACAAAAAGAAAGATAGCCTTGAAAAATAAAATTCGCACGAAAAACACAGACGTAGGATTCAGATTTGATTTCAGAGGATATTTTCAGCACAGATGAATAAAAAGAAACAGTAAGCGTAATTACCGCAAATCATTAAATGGTGGGAGAGGCAAGCCGCATGCGTGTACGAGCCAGTTATACACGGTTACGTGCAAAACGTAAGAAAACATGAAAGTAATAACGAAAGAAAACAGAGAGAACACATGTGGCTCATACGCAGTGCGATTTGGTTGGTGGCGAAAAATGTAATCCGCGTATGAGAGCGTACACTTCGACTTAACTGAAATGCTACTTTCAATCAACAAAAGTTCCATCTCAGGCAACAGAAGTGAAGCAAACACTACTGGAAGGAGTCATTGAGGATATTGAGTTGGTGTTTAAGGACGCACTTTGGAGATTTCGCTGTTGTTGTTCTGTGAAGTGTTTGCGTTTTTAAGCCGCTGAACGCTGTGTGCTTTCGTCCACCGTGTTGCCGTCACCGTAATGGTTATCATTCGATTTAGATTAATTTGGTAGTTGTCCATTTGTTCCAATGCTTATGCATTCGAAAAAGAGTTTAAGTCATTGACCAGAAAAGAGTGAGGTGCATAAAGTACGTATATTTTTACCTAATTACACTAAAGATCAGAAGTGGACACATCAACGCATCTATATTATTTCTTTCCTTTTGTTATAACTTACGGCCAACAAAAGAAGTTTTCATGTTTCCTAAAAGTCGATTTTTCTTTCGTTCTACTGTAGCTGATGTGAGACAGGCGTTAACTTTTCGGTGTTTATAAGGCAACCTGCTAGAGAAATCACAGTGCCTCGTTTTTCTAAATTTTATTTTATTTTGCATGCTACCTTTTATAGATTCTTCGAGTGCCAGATTTCCTACTTTCTGAACAAACGAGTTTGGGAATGTATTGAGACATGATATAGTTTCATTTTCTATACTCCAAGTTGATACATTATTTTGGCAACTTGGTAATTGGAAATATTCAAGTTGTGCCTTTTTTATTAGGCTGAGTGTCGTACGACTGGATAATCTTCTATAAGAGAGCATGACATTCTGAGTGGAATTGCGGGCGTGTAAGCACTGAAAGTTCAGGCTGTCTGACGCCGCGAAGCGTTCGAGAGAAAATACTTCAATTTGAAGAAGTGCTAGAATTCGTGTTTCTGGCGGTGGCATGATCTATGAACAATTTTCCCCATATACTTTACTTAGGTGTTTAGGCTAGCACGAAATGTAGTTCGACCGGAGAAAAAAAATACCGGCTATGTATAACAGTTTGATTTGTTCCTTTTTTCTACCGCCGATGTGTGTAGGCTTCAATTAGCTAATGGGTGTGTCCGCTTGAATGAGATTATCTATTTGCATTTCTCTTAAAGGTTGTTTTGGCACATTTTTCCAATTATCTTGTACATGACCATCAGGTTTTTGCATAATAGCCAGATAACAGCAACATGAAATCTCATATGAAAGAACTAAATTCAAGACGGCTTGTCGTGTGGCACTACACGTATATCGCGTTTATAAAAACAATGGTGTTGAAGCTATGCATTTTCTTGCTTGAAGATTTTGGCTGAATGTTCAGAATGTGTGGGAAAAAATGAGATTCTCGTTAGACGAAAAATATTGCTGAAAGCCGGATTACAGGTATAAAGGAAAGGAAGTTTTACTCACTTTTTCCTCCCTGTCCACTCTCCACCTTACATACACCCTGCTGGTAGAATATCACTATAACCTCAGTGTTCATAGATTCTCCTGTGTAAAGCATGAAGAAATTGCGCCAGAATATTATTGGCTATTACTTAGCAATGCAATGTTCTATTTAAAGGAAAGAGATATTTCTTTCAATAACTGCTCAATACAGCGACGACTTCTGTATGTAACCATCGCTGTGAAAATGTAGAGAAGGTATAAATGGCGAAGCCGTCTCAACCTTGAAAGTTCGGTGTGTCGACTGTAGCACGGATAACAAGAGGCAATATATTATATACCGGCAGTACTTATATTCCTAATTTAGGGTAAAATCAATATTTCTTGCTCATTCTTACACATGCATGAATAAATCAAGTAGCACTGTTCCTGTATCCGGAACAGTGCTAATAGAAGGCTAATAAAAAGAAATACAGGGCAAACACGATTTTATCTTGTGAAGATAATAATTATCTTTGCACCTGTGGAATTACCTCTACTTTTCGCACTTAAAACACAATCTTTTGGCCTAAATTGCCCGTTTTAGAGTAGCGAAGCCGTTCGAGCCATCTAAAACCTTTTTGCCATGCTGGCGTCAAAAGCGACTCCTATAATCAACAGCACAGGAGTCTTATGTGCTATTTCTTGTAGGAAATCAGGGAGAAGGGCGTTTCCTGCGTCGTAGAATTAATTTATTGATGTTCTATGAAGGAAACGCAAAGTTCCACTCAGATGCGCGGAAGCCCCTCTTGAGAACGCAGTTTAGTGTATGCAAATGATTTGTTCTTGCAAAAAGCCCTGAAATCTCTCTCTCATAATAAACCATTGAGCTTGGCTTAGTATAAAATGGTCTACATTTGGAGCCCTTTCTTCATAGACTCACGCCACTGCTCTGCGAATAATTGCAGAACATTTGGCGCGACAGTACCGTGCTCACATAGCCTCTCTGAGTTTTTTCGCTCTTCCATAGTCTCAAAAGAAGGACTAGAAATCCAAAAAAATAATTTTTTTTGGTCATGGCTTTGTTGGGACCTTGTGTCTTATGTAACCGTTTTAAAATGGTGGCTGCTAACATTGGCACTGGCAACCAATGTGGGTGTTACATGATCAGCAAGGAACAATAAGTATACCTCAGGTATACCTCAAGGTAGCGTACTTGCACCATTACTATTTCACATATTCATCAATGATCTGCCGCAATATGTATCATCTTCCATCAGAGTATTCGCTGACGACTGCATTATCTATCGGCCAATCAAGAACACTGAAGATCATGCATCGCTCCAGAACGACCTCGAGGTTATTAATGGCTGGTGCAGTACTTGGCTCATGATGTTAAATGTTTCAAAATGTAAAGTAATGTCGTTCACTCGTAAACCTTGCATATCCGGACATTCTTACAGCATTGATGATTCCATTCTATCGACTACAACACAATATCGGTACTTGGGCGTAGTATTGACACCGAATCTATCCTGGTCCAACCACATTACGGCAATCTCTGCCAACGCTTCCAAATCGCTAGGATACTTAAGACGTAACTTGAAAGCCGCACCCTCATACATTCGCAAATTATCTTACATAACACTGGTTCGCCCTCAATTAGAATACGCCTGTTCGATTTGGTCTCCTCATCAAAAATACTTAATTGATTTGTTGGAAAGAATCCAGAATAGAGCAAGTCGCTTCATTGCAAATAATTACCGTCCAAATTCCAGTATATCACAAATAAAAAAGGAACTTTCACTTCCACACTTGAACATTCGTCGTGACATCGCCTTGCTGTCATTCTTTCATAAGATTACCCACTCCTCCCGAATCACTGTCGCCGGTCTGCGAAAACCAAATCTCATTTCACGCAGGCTACACAATCATCTTAGTTACGCCCGTCTATACGGCTCAACAAACGCGTTCAATAACTCTGCGCTTCCGCGTGCCATCCGTCTCTGGAATAGCCTGCCTGATCACATTGCCTCCCAGACTAGCTATGGTAGCTTCCTCGATATCTTAACAAGCCATTACACAAGCCTCGGCGAGTAGATACCGTACTGTGTAGCGCAAACAAACTTAGCGTTTGGCAATTCTTCAACCCCCAGATATCATCACAGCTAATCTCTGCGTCTGCTTATGTCACGTCATACATCATGATCTTTTTTTTTTGCCTTCACACAGGAAATGTACTGTAATTCGCTTAGCCTACGTGGTAGTTATTTTCCCGTCTGTATTTTTTATAACTGCATTGCAAGCTTATTTTTGTGAATAAAGTCAGTTTTTTAAGAATATAATTGTGTACGCGAAGAATATGCCTAGCTTGTCGGTTTTTATCCTTGTGCGCAATCGATGCGCCGTTTTGTTCACATATTTATTACCCGTATATTTCATGCATAAGGGATTGTACCCTTTTTAGTTTTTAGTGAACACCTGTTTTGTTTTGCATTTGTTTGTTTTGTATTGTTTTTATGTTTGGTATGTTTATATACGTATACTTTGTGTCATACCCCCCTTACCCAATGCTCCGAATGGGGCCTGTAAGGTACTTTGAAATAAAATAAAATAAATAAACTGGCTATAAAAACAATCGTACGTAAGAGCTCACGTTGAAAATGCACTTGACCACAGCCTAGACGCTGCTCTGAACGTTTGACCACCGTGAAAGTCTTGGAGTCAAAATATTCGATGAAACAAACCTGAGTCTACGTATTGGTGTCACAGCAGGATACATGCTTTCGTCAGTCAGCGTGACGAAAGAACATCTAGAAACCTACAGCAGTTTCCCGGGGGAAATAAGGAGGCCTCTGTAAGCCCAAGGAATTATATGTGCGAAAGGATGACATCATTCCGGAGACAACAGGGTGGAGGTGTGTTAGAGTTGACCTGAGAGCCCCGCCGACTGGCCAAGGCGTACAGAGAACCTCAAGAAGCGATATATCTTGAGTGGTAGTGGTCACCATCAGAGAGCTCACCCTTCAGAAAGAAATCAGGTGGGCGTGGATGTGACCATCG
>CM023488.1:30738945-30775484 GCA_013339685.2 Hyalomma asiaticum | reverse complement strand
ATAAACGAACTAGCCATCCTCAATCACTTGCTACAGGATGCATTTAAGAGAGTGATTTACTGCTCATAAGTAGCCTATATAATTTCCCTGCAAGAATTCGAAACTCTCCTCTAGCCATAGTTTAGTTTCTAGGTAAGCACGTATGGTTCGTTATGTGCTTCTAGAAAGTGCTCGTTCGAATCGATAGGGTGCCTACCTTGTAAAACTACCAGGGTCAGTAGGTGGCTTTGTTGTATTTTTATAGCACAAACTCGCAGGAGACACAAGAAGATGACAAATGGTGAGCACACAGCCACGGAACGACACCAGCAAATGCGTTGCTCCGCTCGGCGCTCTAGGTAGCGGGTTATGTTTCTAGTCCACGGTGGCATTACACTTGGTAAGAAGGAAACGCGAAAACTACTGTGTAATTTGGCTTAGCTGCACATTAAAGGACAGCATGCCTGTCAAAACTAATACACAGTATCTTGTTCAGGCGTGTCTTGTGATCTTATCGCAGTTCCAAAGTATAAGAAAACCCCGTAATGTTTTGATTGGTGACTACGCCGGCATTTGCTTCGAACGCGAATTTGCATAACACAAGTCGTCTTATATCTACGTGTTCTTGTGGAGCGTTCTCGATTTTCTTTTAAAAGGTGCGTTGCGAAATACGAATTGAAAATAACAAAGTATAGCACAAATACACTGAGTACATCGGAACGAGAAGTACTGTGGTAATTCAAACACTGATCAATGAATAACTGCTAAGCAGCAACGCTTTTTTGGTGCAGCATTTCACAACTGGTAATTCGAGAAGATTTACGAACTCGTAGGCTGTAGTGAAGGGGTAAATCCATGTGTACGGGTGCCTTTGCGTTTCTCTGCCATCGCAATGTAGCCTCTGTGGCCGGGACTCAATACTGCGGCCTCGGACTTTGGAAAACAGCGCCCTGCACGCCAAGACAGTGCGGTAGATAGCACTTCAAAACTGCAAAACGAAGTTCCACACGCGCGCGCGTGAAGATTTATTTTACTACGCTAGCAGTGTTCACCTTCCGATCATGATTATTCGTTTAAATCCTTAAAATACAACGGTAAAGGAGTCCTGAATATGCGACGAGGTTCATTCAATAGCACCGTGGGCTTAGTGCACCTAGTTCGTCATATTAAGGATAGTAGGTAAAATTGGAAAGTTCACTGCGCCTTCTTTCATTACGGTCAAGCACGCAACGCTCTGCCAAAGTCGTCGAAGCTGACATATGGGAAACAAGAAAAGCACATGACCCACCACGACTGTCCAAATAGTAACGCACGATCTTGCCATTTCATGAAGTCATCGCAGTAACCTTAATGTCCCCCACTATCAGACCTTTTGCATGTAGAGGCGGGTTGCGAAACAGCAAAAAACAGTTTTTCCCAGGACAGTTGTCGTGCACGTCTTCTAAGTTCAATGACTACTTCGCACTTTAGTGCACGCGCGGGGGAACCCTCTTTCCGTATGTTGTCCATGAGTCCGCTGCTTTCAGGACAGCATCAGTTGCAGGAATACATGAGTGATCAATATCTCCCATTTTATTGCATTCCACGCACAATGGCGAAGCGGCGCTCCTAAATTTGAAGGGCCAAGCGGGAGTGCAAGCTGACCCCATTCTAACTGAAGGTACACGGACGGTTCGCAAGGAGGCGTCGGCTCTACTTTTAACATTTCTTCAAGCGACAGGGTTGAAGGAGATGCGGTGACGCATGCGACATGGACAGAGACGGCTGGGCGGAGCAATCGCCGGCCAAGTCTGCTAGGCTAACACCAGCTGTGGCGACAGCATCACCATCACTTCGCGCTTTAGTGAGCCGCAGGAATCAAACGTCTATTGATATACTGTGGTGATAGAAGGCGTTCGTGTTGAAGGGACGTCACGATCCTAGTGCATTAAAGAATTATAACAGCTGAATTGAAGCACCGCTTGCAACAAGCCAATGAAAGAATTATAAACAAATAAAAGATATCTACAACAGATGACTCAGGGAACACAGGTGGTAAAAATGAAATTACGCACACCTTCTGATCGTCACATGGCATCGTTTCCGGCATGCTGTAACGGAAGCACTCCCGGAAATTAAGGCTGTCGTAATCCGGATAATCATAGTCGTCGTCATCGTCAGCTTGTCCCAAGGTATAATTCCAGCAACACTCGATTTGGCACTCTTGATTGCCATCGGGATTCTGTTCGAAAAAGAAGGAGCGAAAAAACGACGTATAACGCAGATTGCCAAGCGAATTGCCTGGAAAAAAGGGAGATGGCTAGCAACCGGCTGCTAGCTGCTATTTGTGGTCTCTATATGCAGCATCGCTCCTCTTGTTCGCATCCATAGGTATTTCTCACTCAAATAGGACAGCGTCACCAACGGACTTTGTGTAGCAGAAGGTCCTTAACACTATTGCATTAAAAGTGATATTATCGTGCACCCTACAGTAACAGTGCCTATCTGCGTTTCCTATGTGTGCTGCTGTCGCTGTGTGACGCCCTGGTGAAGAAGCACCTGGCCTCCCTCCAGGAAATCACCGAACGCCGCCGCCTTGAAAGGTACGCCTACCCACATCCTTACGACGTCTTGGCCAAGCGGTCTGAGATCGCCACGCTCGTGTATTCGTACAACCCCACGGCGTTATCGACTTGCGCTGCTACTCGTGCGGAGGCGTTGCCTCGCTCAACCAGAGTCTCCGTTGTCGCCCGGAGGATCTCGAACTTGCCGACTTCGTCTCTCCATCTTACATCGAGGGGAAATGGGAGGCCCTTGAGAGCTGACCGAGACATCCAGACACCGATCTTGGCAGGAGCTAAAAACACTATTAGCACGGCCTGGCAGGCCCCCTAGCCTACCCACCTTACTCCCTGACTCCTCACGAGCTGAGGAGGCAACTTTCCTTCAGATGAATTAGGGTAAGATTGAACAACAATGGGCTAAGTACGGCGCTCATTGGTACACCCTTCTTATTAGAGTGGTAGCAGTACGTCGTTCTGTGGTGTTCATAAATAGTTGTCGTCCTTGATGGTAATCCGCAATGCATTCGTATGTCTTTCCTCCGAGACCAGCGGCTCTCAGAGCTTCAAGTATCGCACTGTGCAACAGAGAGCCGAATGCTGCCTTATATCAAGAAAGACAGGAACTGGTATGTATCCCTTGGAGAGTTCTTCGGTTGAAGAAACGGAGGTGATGACATTGTCAATAGATTATCGGTGCCATTTAAATCTGTTCATTTCATTGGGGTAGTTTTTCTTGTTTTCGAGAAACCATGTTATTGGTATAAACGGTTCTTGCTTAGCACTGCGTGACGATGGTGAAACAAAGGTGTAAAGGAAATGTGCGAATCTTTACTGCCCATGTTCCAAAATATAAACGCAATCTGTCACCTAGATGATTAGTTAGTTGGTTAGCTAGTAGTAAGCTTTTCCCGTGCGAAAGGGTTACTATGGCCGAAGAGCGCAAAACAGAAGGTTTGTGGCCAGCCTGGTTTAGTAAGCAGCACTTAGGGCAAAGGGCAAAAACACGAATGGTGGTGTAGGAGACCATGAACGGCTAAAATCAATGGTTATGAGCAATGGGCCTTGAGAAAAATGCATTTACTGTAATGATGCAGCCCCGGAACAGTCCTTGTCAAGGCAAAGAGCGCGGGATGCCCGACACGCGGGTTGGAAAACAGCAATTTCGCTGATGCCATTGTGAATACGAGGTTGCACGTAATAAGCCAGCACTGGATGGAAATGTCAGAACTCTGTAGAAATGTCAGAACTCTGCACAGTGAGAATATTTGGTCGTCGCCTTCAGAAAAGCTGGATGAGGGTGTGTGGATTTTATATTGACACGTGTGGTTGTTTTGGTTTAAGTGGAAAGCCGTTATCACGTCCCAGTGACACGCGCGCTCGTTTTGATCGTTTGCGGGGAGCGCTGTTATCACTTTCTGCTACGCGCAACGCAGGCCGCGTTTATCTTGCATGCCACTTCTGGAACCGTGTCGACCATTCTTGAAACTTTGCATGCTTGATGCGCACATTTCCAGAGATACGCATGACGCACAACTCCAGAGATAATGCGAGAACGCGTTATGACGCGTGTATAAGAGCCGACGCATTACGCCGCTTGTCAATCTCTCCGTTGACCGACGACTGTTCACATCGCTATTGCTGTGCATTGTCATTGGCATTGTTTTGCTGCGCACAAGTTCGCCCAATAAACAGTTCGCCTGACATCGCTCGAGTCCTGCGTGCTTCGCCTTGAGTTCTGCGTGCGTCACTACCACGTGACAATATGCCTTCATAAAATGTTTCCATTCATGTTTCAGACTTCTGCCCATTATCAGGACATGAATGACGGAGAGCCGGTTCCCACATTTTGAACAGCGCCGCGCTGGGGAGTGAAGAGGTGTGAATTCGTTGCGTGTGTGTCCGATCAGGAGCCTACACAGCGCAACCTCCTTGTATCTTTCATGTTTTTCTGCAGTGTAACTGCATATTTTAAAAGAAAGGATCCGGACACCGACCAAAATGATTCAAAAGAACGAATGTATTGACGTTTCCGCTCCCCCATGGGAACCTTGTTCACAATAAAAACATAGGCACAGCTGTTGGGCTTCCGTCATACTCTCAACTTCATCGATTTGCGACAGGCGTACGGCCAGCAAGTAATCACTGAAATACAGCTGTTCCTATGTTTTTATTGTGAACAAGGTTCCCATGGAGGAGCCGAAACGTCAATACATTCGTTCTTTTGAATAATTTTGGTCGGTGTCCGGAGCCTTTCTTTTAAAATGTTTCATCCCGGCCAGACGGGCTTCCGTCATACTCTCAACTCCATATTCATGGCTTTATTATGTGCAGCTTCTTTGAGGGGCGAAGCTCCTTAAGGTGTAGGCTTGTCTGCCGTAGTTGTCCGTCGTATCCACCTCTCTGATGATGAGCCTTCAAATATGGCGCATACCCACTTCGGGGGACTGAACCATCTTTTCCTACGCGTTCGTTTTCTTCTCCCTGTTTGTGCATTTTTGCTCTTTTGGCGTATATGGCCGTGCGCGCAATTCACTTATTTTCCTGCTTTAATTCGCGTTTGAAATGTGACGTTTTCTATCTGGTGCTTTGAATTTTCTTCCTCTTGACTTGCAATGAAGTGCCGGTGGGAGATTTCACTTGTGCGTAGTTGAACCATAACGATTCGTAGCGTGCGCGTTAACTAAATTAATCCGGAACTCGGCACGATCTACGACGAACCTCCGGAGCTTCGCCCACTCATCATCATTCACTCCGTGGATATGCGTGGATTTTTTTAATTACTGAGTCCCATTAGTCATGCCATTGTTTATGGATGCTAGCATCCATAAACAATGGATGCTAGCATCCATTGTTTATCATGGTTGCTAGCATCCATTGTTTATGGCCATCCATTGTTTACGGCCTGAGTTCCTGGTGTGGCGCTTTGTCTATGTCAGGATGATTACGGATTGATTGATTTGTGGGGTTTAATGTCCCAAAACCATCTCTGATTACGACAGACGCCGTAGTGGAGGTCTCCGGAACTTTCGACCACCGTGGGATTCTATAACGTGCACTGATATCGCACGCACACGTGCCTCAATATTTCGCCTCCATTTAAACGCAGCCGCTGCGACCGGGATTCGATCCTACGACCTTCGGATCAGCTGCCGAGTGCCATAACCACTAGAACACCGTGGCGGGGTGGAGAATTACGGAGAGCAGCTTCCCTAACAATGCTGCCGACTGCTTCGTTGCCAGGTATGTTGCAGTGTCGCGGCACCCAGCATAGCGTAATTTTGAGTTTCGATTTTGGGCTGACAAGAGGTATTCAAGTAAGGAGTTAGTCACTAGTCTTCTTTATGCCGCTTCCTGGGAGATAAGGCAGACACCGCTTTGAGGTCGTCTGCGTATATAATGGAGGGTGGCTGTTTTGTTGTTAAAATACGTCTCCCAGCCAGCAGTTTGCCGCGGCATTCTACCATAAATATGCTCGTGGGATTATTCAAAGTCTTGTTTTTATTCGGAGAAATCACGACGGAATGCTGCACATGCGAATTCGGGTGACTTGGAAGCATCAGTGTAATACTCTGCACACCTGTATTTTGCCCGCAAGTATATAAAAGGCTGACTAATGGCAAGCGGATGTCCGCGTCTGCCCTGCTCAAGAAGACACATGTTGTAGTGGACTGCGCGTACTTCCCACGGTGCAATCGTGTCGTAGTGGAGGCAATCTGAAGACTAGAGGCCGGTACGTACAGGTTTCAAGGTGAGATGCAACTCTAACGGTACATGGTGGCATCAATAATGGTCGGCGTTAGAACAACTACGTGTTTGTGCTGTCGCGCAGAAATTCGCTGGAAGGATGCTCTGCCTGTGAAATCACCCTTGTGGCGTATTTTATGCTTATGAATTTCCGTCGACCATCTAATGACCATCGGTCCGCCTCGACATAAAGGCTCGCTATTGGACTAGCTCGAAAGGCCCCGGTGGGCAGACTGACCCCAAGATGGTAGATCTGGTCATGCTTCCTTAGTGCGGACTTAGACGCAGACTCATACGACCAACCCATAGTCAATGCATGACGGAACCACACCATTCAGCACAATCAGTGGACAGCCACGGCCGGTACCCCGTGGCTGATGGGGAAGGAATCTTAAGCAGATCTTCATTGGATTCCGCAGGATAGGCCCACAAATGCACACACACTCTCTTGCTGAAGGAGGCTTGGTTTGATGACACCAGAGATACGCCGCAGGCCAGCCCCTAAAGTGCTCCACAACTAAAACTGCCGGTCTGTCATGATGCAATCAAGACAAACGCCCGGCGATTCCAACGGGCCATGAAAACCAACCACAAGCTATGCCTTGCTGATGGGTCATACACTTCAACATGATACAGCGCAAATGAGACCTCAGGTCTATTCAAGGCTAAGTTTCTGTACGTATCCGTGATCCGCGGCGTTCACTTAATAAGAATACACATCGGCCAGGTTTTTATGTCGTAAATGAAAAATCAACGCTTTGGAAACGGTGTCGAAGAGAAGCTACTGCTTGTCGAGCGAGCCGAAAATGGCGGTGATTTTGGTTCGGTTAATAGTGATTTCCACTGCGGATTGTGGAGCGGTGTGCCGAATACACGACGGAGCCACAAAATTCGTCGCGGAGCGATCCGATCCCCATCGGCCAGCGAAAAATAAACTACCTCCGGCAGGGATTACAGCGGAAGCTGTCGCACGCATCCGTTGCCCACGTTGCCCACCTTACGTTACACTACGTTATCTCGCACAAAAGTATGCTACCTCTTCCTCCGAGTACGCGCGTACGACTTCTTCGACGTAGCCGAGCATTTTGGGGCGTTGCACGGGGACTCTGGAAACACCCCCTTAAATAACTTTTCGCACAGCACTACACTCTTCTTCGCTGCTGCTGCTGCTTTCCGACGTAGAACTCTTGCTGTCGCTCAGAGCGAGGAGCAGTCCCCTGTAGGGTCGAACGACGCCATTCCAAAATATGTAAAGAAACGCCCAAGGTTATCATAGTGCCTAAAAAACATTGAAAAATAAGTCGCTGTGCTAGGGTGATCCGGAAATGACACCATATTGCTGGAGTTGCCGGCAGAATCCGGCTCTATACGAGAGGGATCAACGCGGAGCAAGTTGCCCCAAATCGCCCTGTGCAACATGCGAACTTGCTCGGGATCCGCCAGTGGAATTCATATTCTCGGCCGCGGAGAAAAAAAACAGAAAAAAAACTTGCTCCAGATCTGCCAGTGGAATTCACTATAAGAAAAGGACGCTATAGTCGGATACAACTCAAGTCTGCAGTGAAGCCCCTCCCACGCCCTTATAACCGCCAGCCACTCTACTTATGCGAAGCGTCTATAATAAAGAAGACCAACGCGGTCGTAGACGCAGCGGATGCGGCTCACACAAGACGAGACAGCGTACGCTTCCCAGCCAAGGCGGTAACAACGTCCAGCCCGAGCACTTGCGATGCGCTGGGGATACGGCTGCGGGGCTGTGCACGGTGTGCTTCTTCTTCATTACATCTTCCCCCCCTCGCTGAAGACGGAGTCACTGAGGTGACCTAAGGCGTCGTGAGGACGGAGGGCTCATGGTACTGCTTGAGGTGATCAACGTCAACAGTTTCGCTGCCGCGGCGACGTAGGTCCATAGCGGGTGTCACAGGTTCGATGACGTAGTTCACCGGCGAAGTGCGCTGTAGGACCCGGTAGGGTCCATGATATCTCGAGACAAATTTTGACGACATCCCAGGTGTAGAAGCAGGAGGTACCCACAACCATACGAGGTCGCCATGAGAAAACTGCTGTTGTGGGTGCCCATCGTCATGACGAGATTTCTGCAGTACTTGATCTTCTGTTGTAAGTGAGCGGGCCAGTTGACGACACTCTTCAGCGTACCGAGCGGCTTCGGATGCCGGTGTGCCCTCCGATGAGTCAGGGTGGTAAGGAAGAATGGTGTCGATTGGAGTAGAGGGTTCTCGGCCATAAAGAAGAAAGGAGAGAAGCCCGTTGTCGCCTGAGGTGCCGTATTGTAGGCGTAGGTGACAAACGGAAGAACGATGTCCCATGTGGAGTGGTTGGAGCCGACGTACATCGACAGCATGTCACCAAGAGTACGGTCAAAACGCTCTGTCAAGCCGTTCGTTTGCGGGTGATATGCAGTCGTACAACGGTGAACAACACGGCATGCGGCGAGAAGCTCTTGAGTAACATCAGCGAGAAAGGCGCGACCTCGGTCGCTGAGGGGCTCGCGGGGGGCGCCGTGGCGTAGCACGAAGCGTTGCAGCAGAAAGGAGGCGACTTCACGAGCCGTCGCGGCTGGTAGAGCGGCAGTTTCTGCGTACCGCGTTAGGTGGTCGATAGCCACAATGATCCAGCGATTTCCAGCAGCTGTGTATGGCAGGGGCCTATAGAGGTCTATTCCAACCCGATCAAAAGGTCGCGATGGGCACGGCAAAGGCTGCAGTGGTGCGGGAGAGCGGGAGTGATCAGGCTTGCGGCGTTGACATTGAGTGCATGAACGAATATATTTTTGTACAAAAGTGTACATTCCACGCCAGTAAAACCTTTAGCGCAGTCTGGCGTAGGTCTTGAACAGGCCAGCGTGTGCGCACTGAGGATCGGCGTGGAACGCGGAGCATATATCAAGCCGGAGGTGTTTGGGTATGACCAGTAGCCATTTGCGGCCGTCGGATTGATAGTCGCGGCGATAAAGGATTTTGTCGCGGACGGCGAAGTGACAGGCCTTTCGGCGTATTGTTCGGGTTGGCGGGCATGCAGGTGAGTCGAAGAGGTAATCTATTAATGAGGAAATCCAAGGTACTATAGGCCAAGCCCGGAACGTCGGTGGTCGTGGTCGCGTGGCGGCTTCGGCGTGGCCGCTTCGGGGGATGAGGGATAGTTGTCGTGCAACTTCTTCCCGCACGAAAGCCTTGATCTGTAAGAGAAGGGTTGGATCTGGTAGCGCCGTAGTTAGACCGGACAACGATTCTGGCTGGTGAAGGGGCAGACGTGTAAGGCGTTGCCGCCGAAGTTCGTCGTAGCTCTCGCAGAGGTTAATGACCTGGGCTACAGTAGAAGGGCTCTTCGAAATGAGCATCTGAAATGCATCCTCGTCAATGCCCTTCAATATATGTTTTATTTTACCTGCCTCCGTCATTGCAGCATCGACGCGCTTACACAGGTCAATGACATTTTCCAGGTAGCTAGTGAAATTTTCACCTGGTTGTTGGGCTCTCGACTGCAGGCGTTGTTCCGCGCGAAGTCTTCTAAGAGCGGGACGTCCGAAGACCTCGCTGACTTTTGCTTTGAACGTAGGCCAGCTTGGGATGTCGGTTTCGTGGTTGTGAAACCACAAGTGAGCGATGCCTGTGGGGTAGAACGACACGGTTTGCCAATTTCGTGACGTCGTCCCATTTGTTGTGGCCACTGACACGTTCATACGACGTCAGCCAGTCATCAACGTCGTGATCATCGGCGCCGCTGAATATGGGAGGATCGCGCGTATGCTTCCCAGCCAAGGCGGTAACAACGTCCAGCCCAAGGAGGATTAAAAAAAAAATGCTGGAGTGGAGATTTTTTCCTAAATGTGAAGCCGGCGGCCGCCATCTTACCAGAGGCATCGATTAACAGCACCCAGATAGCACAAAAGAAAAAGCGCTTTCCTCACGCTCCTTAGCACCTTTGAAGTGGTCATCTTTGCTAGACAGACAATGCTTGATGTGCCTGTTTGTGGTACTCGTTTTTGGGTGAAACCTGAACGTCGCAAAAATTTGTGTGCCATATCGTGGCATTGATGCTCAGTCAATGGTAGTTTATTAATCCAAAACTACACGCTTTTATATTACAAGTGGTCTATACAATACATTAGCAGATCAAGAACGCTTGAACTGCTAATGGTTTCTGGACACTTTGGCAAGCTTTTAGGGCTGAACCAGAGGCAAATGCCGGCTTCACCCATTGCGGTAAGGTGCAGCAGGCGTTGCCACTCCAGCATTTTTTTTTAATCCTCCTTGGTCCAGCCCAACCACTTGCGATGCGCTGGCGATACGGCTGCGGGGCTGCGCACGGTGTACTTCTTCTTCATTACACGTCAAATAATTCCGTCTTTAAACTTTCCATGTCACCAAAATAAAGCAAGGGCGTGGCAACAGTAATGATAGGTGCCTAAATATTAACATCTTCATTTGTTTATTAGAATGGAACATGGAAAGGATAATTCTTTATTGAGCTTAAATCAAGCGCTTACAATGAAAAAAATTACAGCATATCCACGGAGTGAATGATGATGAGTGGGCGAAGCTCGGGATGTTCATCGTAGATCGTGCCGAGTTCCGGATTAATTTAGCTAACGCGCATGCTACGAATCCTCTCGGTTCAACTGTGCACAATGCACAAATCTCCCCCCGGCACTTCATTGCAAGTCGATCCAGTGCATATATATATATATATATATATATATATATATATATATATATATATATATATATATATATATATATATATATATATATGGGTTGCCGGTGAACGCTTCTCCAACGCGAGCAGTCGGTATTTCTCAATCAAGAAACTCGCTAGGAGACGCTGCCTGCGCCAACGTTGTCTCTCGCGTTTGCCGGGGCAGTGTCGAGTTTGCCGGGGAGCGCGTGGCTCCCGGCGCTCGCGGCGAGGGCGAGCGCGGGGAGCCACGCGCTCGGCCTCGGCGCGTGCGTGCCTCCCGGCAGGCACGCGCCGGTGGCTACCTACTACTACTACATGCATCGGGGACGCACGACCCACGCCTTAAGGAGCTTCGCCCCTAAAAGAACGCGGCGCGCCATAAAGCGCCGCCACCCGAGTCTCGCCCGCGAGAGACAACGCTGACGCGGGCAGCGCCTGCTAGCGAGTTTCTTGTTTGAAAAAACCGACTGCTCGCGCTAGACAACCGTTCGCCGTCCATCCCATATATATATGCACTGGATATTGACCGGCAATACAGTGCCGGTGGAAGATTTCTCTTGTGCGTAGTTGAACCATAAGGATTCCCAGGGTGCGCGTTAACTAAACTAATCCGGAACTCGGTACGATCTACGACGTGGGAGCGCAGGAATCTCATAAAGACCAGGAGCATAAATGACAACGCATGTGTAAATGTACACACGCGTTGTCACTTATTTACGTGCATGAGTGGGCAATGTCACAGGTGGTTTACGGTAACACAGAACGATCCCCAGCTTCGCCCACTAGTCATGGTTCATTTCGTGGAGATGCGTGGAGTTTTTTGACACACGACCTCGCTTGCTGGAATTCGTGCCATGAGGGCCCAGCTTTTTGCTCTCATGCCGAAAGTACTGCGAGGAGCTAGCATCGTAAGCGAAGCAGAAAAGCAGGCTTTTGACACTCGCAAGCGCGGTTCGTAAATATAAAGACACTTACACGTCTCACACGAAAGCACACTTGAACGTCTCGCTGGCTGACGTCCCGAGCAGACACTACAAAACACTCACTAACCTGCTGTGCACTCATCGTACCAAGTACATGAGGATGGTTTCTGTTGTGTTCGTGCTGTCGCATGACATCGCTAAACAATGGAAGTGTCGTTCACCGGCAACACAGTCCGTGGAAGTTCGGTTCAACGCTCTCTGCTTGCCACAACCAGCTTGAGAACGCTGACTACAGTATTGAATGCACCACAAAGACTTCACGTGCTGCCGAACGCATGCAGTGCGCCATGGCAAGGCGCTGTACGAGACCTACAGAACCGCACACACCGCAGCAATACAACATGCAGAGCGCACACGGCCATAAAAAGCCGCCATTGCTCGGCGTCAAAATGACCGCTAATAGGTGATTTCCTCCACACTTCTTTCACCTATATCTGACAAAGTAAGCGTTGCGTGAACGTGCGGCCAAAGGGACATGCCTTAAATATTAATGAGAAGGACGATAAGGGGGCACACATCTCCCTGCTTGTGGTTGTGATGCACGTTTTTCAGAGACAGCCATTCAGGGCAGGAGGGGTAACGCCTCTTGTAGACTTGCCCTCGAAGCCTCTCATAACAGAAGGAACCGGGATCATTTCTCCTTTTAGGGGCGAAGCTCCTTAAGGTTTGGGTGTGTCCGTCCGTTGTAGTAGCGCGTTACCTACTAGGAACGCACTGCTAGGAGGGCGCGTGTGGGAGGCGCGCCAGCTCTCTCCCTCTTCCATCTGCTGTCTTTTGAGAGAGAGAGAGACAGAGAGAGCGAAAGGCGGGCGTTGACTCTGGAAACGCTCTTTCTTCGATGAACGCGCTGCCAGCTCGCTGTCACCTTTTTTTGTTGTGTTCGGTAATGTGAATTAGACCAGAGAGATGCACAACCGTTCCACGACACAAACACATTTAATATTCGTATAAGACAAATGCACAAACTAAGAAATCTGCAAAATACTAGTCGTACAAACAAACAAATGAAGTGGAGCATGCACTAACAAATTGACTTATTAAACAGTTTCTTATCTAATGTCCAATGTGCCAAATAATTAGTCGTACTAAATTTAACAATGATAAAGTCCAAATACCACTTGAAATGTGGAGAGTCTTGGGAGCAGTCGGAACGATGCGAGGTCTCCGTTGGGGCCTTCGGAGCGTAGCCGGAGGGACGATAAGACGACCGTGGCCCGGAGCGTAGCCGAGGTGGTGCCTCACCCAGGACGGATAACGAGCTCCGCACGTCCTTTATCTACCGCTTCCAAAGTCGCTCTCCTTTATTTCGCGCTTTCGCGCCGTTTCGCGGCCAGCGAAGAGCTGACACTTGACACCCGGTCGCGAACGGCGGGGCAAGCGTGGTGCACAGTCATAGCTGTATGCCGGCCGCAGGCTGCTTCTTTTCGCCGAACTGCTTCGACACCGGCCCCGCGCATTCCGAGGTCCGTGTGTTTTCTCCTTCCTTCCTTCCTTCTTCCTTCCTTCCTTCCTTCCTTTCTCCTTCCTTCCTTCCTTCCTTCCTTCCTTCCTTCCTTCCTTCCTTCCTTCCTTCCTTCCTTCCTTCCTTCCTTCCTTCCTTCCTTCCTTCCTCTTCCTTCCTTCCTTCCTTCCTTCCTTCCTTCCTTCCTTCTTCCTTCCTTCCTTCCTTCCTCTTCCTTCCTTCCTTCCTTCCTTCCTTCCTTCCTTCCTTCCTTCCTTCCTTCCTTCCTTCCTTCCTTCCTTCCTTCCTTCCTTCCTTCCTTCCTTCCTTCCTTCCTTCCTTCCTTCCTTCCTTCCTTCCTTCCTTCCTTCCTTCCTTCTCCTTCCTTCCTCCTTCCTTCCTTCCTTCCTTCCTTCCTTCCTTCCTTCCTTCCTTCCTTCCTTCCTTCTCCTTCCTTCCTTCCTTCCTTCGCCTTCCTTCCTTCCTTCTTCCTTCCTTCCTTCCTTCCTTCCTTCCTTTCCTTCCTTCCTTCCTCTCCTTCCTTCCTTCCTTCTCTTTCCTCCTTCCTTCCTCCTTCCTCCTTCCTTCCCTTCCTTCCTTCCTTCCTTCCCTTCCTTCCTCCTTCCTTCCTTCCTTCCTTCCTTCCTTCCTTCCTTCCTTCCTTCCTTCCTTCCTTCCTTCCTTCCTTCTTCCTTCCTTCCTTCCTTTCTTCCTTTCTTTCTTCCTTCTTCCTTTCTTTCTTTCTTTCTTTCTTTCTTTCTTTCTTTCTTTCTTCTTTTTCTTCTTTCTTTCTTTCTTTTGCTCCGATGCGTGCGGGCCTCGAGCGGCCGCTTCCTCCTCCTTAGCACCCGCGCATAGGGCTCGCACCATGCCTCTGTTCGCAGGCATCGCGTCTTCCGAGAATGTCTGGCCGTAGCGTCCTCCACTCATACGTGACACTCGCAAAGAAGGAGAACGCGCCCTCACCCGCGAGAGACAAGCTTGACGCAGGCAGCGTCTTCTAGCGAGTTTCTTGATTGAAAAATGCCGACTGCTCGCGCTGGAGAACCATTCACCGGCCACCCATATATATATATATATATATATATATATATATATATATATATATATATATATATATATATATATATATATATATATATATGCACTGGATCTTCAATTGCAATGAAGTGCCGGTGGGAGATTTCACTTGTGCGTAGATGAACCATAAGGATTCGTAGCGTGCGAGTTAACTAAGTTAATCCGGAACTCGGCACGATCTACGATGAATCTCCGGAGCTTCGCCCACTCATCATCATTCATTCACTCCATTGATATGCTTCGGCAGGATCTACGATGAACCTCCGGAGCTTCGCCCACTCATCATTATTCACTCCGTGGATATGCTGTGAATTTTTTTTTGCGGTTTCTCCTTTGTTCCGATTTAAATTTTCGCTTAGTTATGCGAGATAAATATTCCAGAAATCTGTTCGAAAAATATCGTGGAGCACTGAGATGGCGCCTTTCATTGAACCTGAGCCATTTTCGGATATTTTGACGGTAGGATGCCCAAAGAGCGGTGAGAAAGGCGAAACAAGTGCCTTCTGGTGATTCAAAGGCAAGCGTGGAAATAATTGCATAAGAAGGAAGCAAAAAGCACACATAAAGGCAGCAGTTTTTGAACAAGTGTTTCCACAACAAATGATGGAACCCTAAATTGTATTGTCACTGATATGAATACGTACGTAAATGGCGTCCGCGTCACCATGTTCTGGGTGCAGTGCTTGACAAAAGTTTTGGAATACTTCGCTTAATGGACCTTTAAACTCGCCGGGATGAATGTCGTTTGGGTAGGTAGCTTCTGTGCTCCGGACTTCGATGCAAGACTGCTTCAAAGTACTGCGGACGAAAGAACACGGGTATCCATTATTAAATATTTATTTAAATATCCGCTAAATATCGCAGTTATTTCGGAGTCAAACTTTGAAAAGAAGTCACCTTGCTTACCCGAACCAAAATCTGATTTGAGCTTTCGTGCATTCGGAAAGCGTGTGAATGTTCTTTCCCGAGGACGAAGGGCCCATTAGGTATCGATCGTCAGGTGAACAGTTATGCGCACTTGGGTAACCGTGGACACCGGGAGGCGTTAGAACAGCACCATCATGAGTTGCACCGAGCCTGCAAAAAACAAGAAAATCCTGCGGTGTGAATTGGTCTAGATCGATGTGGTGCATGGTGACCGGATTCTGGAGGGTATTGGTTTGGAGTTGCCTCCATCTAACCTCTTCAGCCTTAGTAAGACTGTTGTGAGGTGGCGGCAGCGTTCGTCGAGCTAGTCTAAAGTGCTGGGTGATTTCCTGGAAGCTTATGAGAACGTCCTCTGCGCGATCCGGGCTCGAGTTGCTGCTCACGGCTCGGCCGATAGATCCTCGAGCCATATTGTGAGCCGCCTCGTTGCCAGGGTTGCCAGAGTGTGCCGGTACCCAAATAAGCTCCACGTCTTCTCGGGTTTCAGGGTAGCTTTGTAGGATGCTGAGAGAAATTTTTGATATTCTTCCTCGCGAATAATTATTGATGGCGGTTTTGGAGTCGCTTAGAATTATTTGAATTTTCGGACAGGTTAAGGCCAGCGCGATGGCCGCTTCCTCCGCAGTTCGAAATGTGGCCAGAGAGCCACAGTGCAAAACATCTTTTGGGACTGCCCCGCAGACCCACCGCCCAAAGAGCTCCAGAAACTTGTAGGCTCGCAAAAGTGGGAGACCCTACTGGCCAGCTCTGCACTGGACGTCCAAGTCCGGGTCACAGCAAGGGCCCAAGAGGTCGCCTTCAGCCCCGACTGAGGGCCATCTGGTGGGGTCGCAGAGCCCATCACTCCCAGTACCGATAATAAAAGTTTTTCACCCTGCGGTGTGACGTGCCGCAAACGCGCCTCCGTTAAGAGACGCGGCTGGGAGACTGCGCTTTGACTACCCGAGGTTTTCAAAAACAAAGGTGTGTCTGTTTCCGAACTTCAACCCCTGACAAATCTGCGCCAGGAAATCGAACGCGCATCCCTGAGCTTTGGAGTTCGAACCCTTGCTGCAGAGCATTGCTGGGAACGAAGAGAAATGGACTGGGAGTATAGCTTTTTGGGCTAGTTGGCTCGTTTCATAACATGAAGCCATAGCGCAGAAGTGATAAGGACAAGGAAGACAAGGACATGCGCTACCAGTCAAATGATCTTTATTACGAAAAGAAGCCGCATCGACTGCAATCTTTATCTTTGACGACTCTGCCTCCAAGGTCGTTTGTCCAATCTTTGCATATAGTACTGCCTCCGGTAAGTACGTAGTAAAGCGGAGCCCTCCCCAAAGCAAACTACACAAAATGTAATATACACATTCGAGTGTTTGAGAGGTTGTTGTTCGTTGTTTATTAGAAGAAATACATAAGGTAAGGTAGAAGCAAAAGGAAAGAAGTAATTACTGGATACCGCAGCAGCTGACACCTTAACCGAGGACTCCGGTAGGTGAAGTACGGAGGGGGTGGTTAAAGGATGAGAACAGGGAGAGAGCGAGATAAGAGAGAGGAAGTACTTATACTTTTACAAAACATTCATTCTGCTTCTAAAGCCTCGTCGTCTTGTCAGTCTTGCTCGAATGCGACACATAACCGCGCTTCACAGCAGCCGCATCGTTTCCAGAACCTCTCTTGTAGCGCCTCTTCTTGAGGCTCTTGCTCGGTAGTACCACGTCACCGCCCGTCACCGATGCGTTAGCGCCGATCCGACGACCATCTCATGACTACCAGCCATCTTTGGAAGAGGGCTCATCGCCAGCTCGTCTGAATCCGCGGTGACTAACTGCAGCGTCGGAATGCCCCAACTGAACTGGATCCGCGTCGGCGGTGATTCTTCGAGCCACCAGCTTCAAATAACAGCCAGTGGCCAGACGTTCCCCCCTAAGAGAGTAGCTCACGGGCCAACCTTCCTCACACGTGCCCCGTCGAATAGCCTCACTTTAACGTTTTTTCCCTTTTCACTTCGACAGCGTCACTCGAGCTCTCCTTCCACCAATGACGTGCTCGGACGTGGCGCGGACCATCAAAAACTTTCCGTCCTCCGCCCATACCACGTGCTTCTTTTGCACCTCTGGCGCGTGCCTCGTGCCCAGTCGACCACTCCTCGGCGATACCTCAGCTTTGCGCTTGCCTCCTTGCTCATGACATACGTCCACCATGTCCACAATCCTTGCACCGTTAATACCACCATTTACCCGTGCGCCAACTCCACGTTATCCGATTGTCCTCGAACTACGGATACAATACCCCCCCCCCCCCCATCTTACTTCAGCTTATAACCCACTCAGTAGGCATTACACTCAAAACCCATATCGTTCATGAACCATGCACATATACCTGCCACTTATCGCAATACGTCTGCTCATCCAACCGCACCCGAAACACGCTCCAATTTATCCAGCACGTGTCCCATAAGTCCTGGTGTATATCGAGGATACCGCCCATAAGTTTATGGAATGTATGCAATGGCAGGAAGGCGTTACATGCGGGAGCCTGGGTACACACTTATGAAATTTCACGCGGAGAAAATCAATACACTGAAGTAAAACCAGTTCCTAGTGTAAGCAGGCAGAACCTATCTACTCTACATCCAAAATACGCCAAGTGAAAAGAAATATCAAAATAAGCTAACTAGGCTGAACTTTTATCGCTTCAAAGAGTAGGGAATTGCGAACTCGAATCTGTGCATGTAATATGAAAACCATAATCATCAGTGTAAACACATATACAAGTCTGAGATAAATTGTAGCTTAATCCCGAAAGGTTCATGACGCTGATGGCTGCCATTCCTGACAACGAATAGAATCGTTTAAGTTGCAAACCAACGTACGCGTGTGCGATCTCATGGGCCAGCGTTGATGTCCCGGTGTATTTGTGTGGGAGATCTTCTGCCACTGCAACACTGAGGTTCGTGCAAACCTTGCCAAAATTAGCCACACCTGGAAAAACGACCGCAGTTATGCGTGTGCAGTGATCAGTGCTTGAACAGAAGTCACCAAAACACTTCTAAAATACGCCAACCATGAACGTTGTAGAATATATTGTGTATTCAGTTGTACTGTATGCTCAATTCACTCTATGCTTTTCTAAGGCCTGTGAGGTATTACTAAATAAAAATAAAATAAAAATGTGGTAACCAAATGCGCTCAAAGTTATTTGACGTTGCTGTACCCGTGCTGGGCATTGTCACCGGATTTACTGATCCGCTCTTTCAATTCCCATTCACGACTCTCTGCGTCCGTTAAGGTGGCCGCATTTGGTGCGGCTGGACAGGTAAGACCTCGAACCACATTGCATGGCACTTCGTTGGCCCAGAGAACATGTACCCTGTTGCCCACAAAACCGACGCACCTAAATATTCGGGCCGCACGGCTAGACTGGGACATGTTCTACGGGGACTGCCATGCACTAACAAGCAACTAACAGGGATACAGTCTCCATTGAAGGCCTCCGGGTATGAATTTGTTCAGCTACAGCTGTAGTCGGATGGAACTCAATCTTGCAGTCAAGCCCCTTCCACGACCTCTAATAACCAGCAGCCACTGTATCTTGGCGAGGCTGCAAACAGTTCACACTTCAAGCCTTGCATGTAAGGAAAATAAAGCGATAACAGCGATGATGAAAGTACAAGACCATCGACATATGTTTTCTCTTGGTTGTTAAAGTGGAAATATGGAAAGCCTACTTGTTTACTGAAATGGCACGAATATGACCCACGAGGCCATGTTGGAAGGCCAGGTCCGGCGATTTCTCAGTGTTCACGGATCTTAATGAAATTTTCAGTAAGTATTCTCCTCGGTACTATAACAATATATGCCAAACCAGATGGTTGTAAGCAATTTAGTTTTCCTAGAAATGAATCTTAAATATGTTTTGTTGGTTCCCTTGCGGGCCACACTGTGTTTTTGACGTCATCACCTCTAGCGGTGCCTACCCAAACCCACAGGCGCTCAAAAGCAAAACGGCGACACTTCAGCGCTCATATCTTCGCCATCAAGTTCAGACAAGCTGGCATAACTTAATACATCGTCACATGATCTCACAATTGGCGTTTTCCTCGCCCCAGCTCCAGATTTCTGGTGTCGGGGAGGCTGTGACGCGATCGTAAACACTGCACGAAGTGTCTACACGTTTCGGTTTCGGTTTGAACACCCTTTCCGTCGGTTATTTTAAATTATTGGTCCATTTCTGGGGAAATTTAACCACCCTAGCTTGTGCAGGACTGTCAGTAACATTAAAAAATATCGATATCAGAAGATGGCGACGAAACCACCGGAGTTGCCCTTTAAGAACGTCGCTTGATGTTGATTTTTCTGGCTTCTGTAATGGGCTGGTGTAGTGACACTGGTGCTAGTTGTCCATATGCCTTTGTCAGTTGCTGTTTTTTAAAACCTTTGTCATGCTATAGACCCTTTTCATAAACTGTAAAGCTAGCTTCCCTGCAATGCAACTTGCCCTACTAATGGCGGCAGCTGCCTTTTTTTAAATGCTGTCAAAATTCAAGTTGCACATGCTGCGGCCCGTTTTTTGGGTTTGTTTGTATAAGAAGGGCTGGCTCGACATTTTACACGCCCTATCGCAAGCAAATTGCGCTTGCACACGTTGTTTGCCGGATTGCCAATGCCGCCATTAGTAGGGCAAGCTGCATTGTAGGAAAGCTAGCTTGCAGTTTATGAAAAGGGTCTATATAGTAGCAGCCGTGTGGTACAATGGCAGCGTGGAGTGCTTCATTTGCACGTCAGGGGGACCCAGTCCGATTACTACACGAAGCGTAAAATTTTCTTTCGTAGACTGCGAAGTGGAGTCGTGGACAGCAACCCCTCTTGCAAATTTGGGGCTAGGTGAACCTTCGCTGAATCAGCAGATCAGCTTTCTGCCAGATTTAGGTAAATCGCAGGCCATATATATGATCTCCCACTTAAAATTCCAAAAGCTATAATTGCGGATAGGCCCAGTCACATACAGGAACTATCAGTTCTAATTCTGACAAAATGCATCACCCACCTTTGACCCGGTTATCGATGTTTGTCACGGTCGTTTGCTCCGCCAGGTCAGCACTGCGGAAGATGCATTGGCCCAGTTACTCATAAACGCTTCGTAGTGTGAGAGAAGCGCGGAACAGTGCAGGCTGAGAGAATAAACTCTCACAACAAAAGGTTGCAACAAATGTTTCGAGCAGGGAGTGAAAACTACACAATGAATGTAAGAGAACGATAGCCCCCTGTAAAGTACACACATAGCATGGCCTGAAAAGCCAGACATGGCGCAACTACAGAACAAAAACCTGACGTCAATTACAATCAGTCACGGCATATTGCGTCTTCGTGGATTTTATCTGTAACCGTAGTACCGATCACTTCGGTTTTGACTCTCGCCCGTATTGGCCTCGAGGGCCACCACTGGAAAGACCGGCGCTGCGGTCGTTGTGACGCAGTAAACGACATCACGTGATGCCGTCGCCGCCGCCGGCGAAGTGCTCTGGCTTTCTTCGCCAAGCCGGTTATTAAAGACGATAGTCTTTCTTGGGATACTTCAACGCAAAAATTTTGGTCTGTCTGTGTGTGTGTGTGTCTGTCCTGCTGCGAAAGGTTAACCCCTTCCTCAACGACCACCCAGCTTGAACTGGTAGCTACCTTCATACTTTTGAGCACAGTCGGCCAAAAAGCAAATATTACGCATATCTGAGGCGCAACATCAATACGTAAGTATTAGACGGTGTGTTCCTTTAGTAGAAAATACATAGATGCGCAATTCTAAAGACCCTAGTGCTTGTTAGGATGCGCAAAAGCGGACGTTTCCTACGCAGATGTGCGTACTAGGCAAGCTTCTTGCGTTTCCCGAAACCATGGCCAGATGGCGCCCTTATCGCACGCTCGTGCCGAACGGAAGGCAGCGGAACGGCCGCCCGCCACTCCGGCCGGTCCCTTTCTCTCCTCGCGTCTCTTCGTTTTCCCTCTCGCTTGCGCAACTCCTCGGGGAAATAGAAACACGCGAACCGGGACTCATGTAGTACGGCCGGTAGAAGGCTATCGTCTTTCGACGGCATTTGCAGCGAAGCACGGAGATACGCGGCGAATTTTTTTTTCTCCTTGCTTTTGAGCATGGAGTACCGCTCGGTGCCACAGTGACTGACGTATTCGACCAAGCTGGTTGTAATTTTTACGCGTATATACCCCAAAACACGAAACGTCTTGGCTGAAAAAGCTGAGAATGGGGAAACAGCCAGGTGCTCATGCACTGGTGTGTGGGAAGCATTCCGCGAAATAGATTTTCGGCGTTGGAGCTAGCTAAAATGTTTAGTGAGTATGGCATAAACTTTCTCGTACTGTAGGCATTCGAACTCACGACACGTGTTTGCGCCTGTAGAGGAACTGTGTCTTGTTTACGGAGCAGCGTCATCGAAAAAATTAACAGGATATTTTGATTTTGTCATCAGTCAAGATACTGCGCACAGAGATACATTCGCGCACATGGCGAAACCGTATACATGAATTTAAAGTATAATTTAGTGGTGATAAATAACCTCGTGATAAGCCATTATCCCGCGATAATACTGGCAAAAGTGCCAAACCGGGCGCCGCGATGATTGCTGCGCACAGTACTTCTATAGCGGCACGTGCCGTATGAATGCCTCTCTGAAGTGACATGCAGATTTAATTAGCCATATCAAAACACCATGTATATCGCCCGCTTCATCACGCGCCCTAAACTGGGGCGAGGGGATGGGAAGGTATGCCGTGAACCACGCAGAGCTGTCAACCCGGATCGAAATGTCGACCGTGCACCGTCCGCGCAAGTGCACAAGATAGCAGCCCGTATTCGCGCTTGAATAAGTATAAGTAACTGTACACGGGATATTTGACTATTTCCAGTGATAGCTACCTAATTTTCCTGAGCGAATGGCCTCGTCACTTTCGTCGTGCATAGTACCGCGTGCACACCTTCCGACAAGCGTGGACGATGCGGCCGATGCCTCGTTCGCTCGCAAAATACTTTGTCGACCTGTACAACAGGTTTAGACACACACAGGCAATTCTTGCAACAGGAAAAAAACCGTATCTGAACGAGCTGCGACATTGTAGACGTCGTAAGTTTCGCGGCCGGTATCACGTGATGTCGTTTTCTACGTCACGGAAAGCATCCGGCAGATGGCGCCACGGTATGTCCTCGAGGCAAGTACTACACAAGTTTAGAATTTTAAGCGCTAGCTCAGACATATCAGCTAGGCACTTTCTTGACGAAAATTCACGCGGTATAATTCCAGAATGCCTTGCGCCAACGGTAGTAAAAAGTAAGTACAGTAAGTAAGTTCTGCGCGGTTCAATAGTGTCACGTGGTCGTGACACACGCAGCACTCGAGACGAAGCACGCAGGACTCAAGCGATGTCAGGCGAACTGTTTATTGGGCGAAGTTGTGCCCAGCAAAAACAAGGCCATTCACAACTCACAGCAACAGCGGCGTGAACAGTCGTCGGTCGACGGAAAGAGTGACAAGCGGCGTAATGCGTCGGCTTTTTATACACGCGTCAAAACGCGTTCTCGCATTATCTCTGGAATTCCAGAAGTCACTGAAATGTACGCGTCAGGCATGCCGAGTTTCAAGAATGATCGACACGGTTCCCGAAGTGACATGTAAGATAAACGTGGCCTGCGTTGCGCGTAACAGAAAAGTGATAACGCTGCTCCCCGCAATCACAGCAAGCGCGCGATTTATGGGAAGGTGATAACGGTGTTCTCTTTGAAACAAATGAAAACAGTCGCACATGTCACTACCCCTCTCTGAAAAGCATCGTCCCGACGCTAAAAACAAAACATGCAAGTAAGAGTGTAAGGGTACATGTGGTGGAAGTACTTGTCGGTCCATGTACCGTACGCCCCCGTCCAGCGCTGAGACATGCCCAAGCCGCCAAGAGGGCGTCTCCAACCCGGTCCTTCGAGCTACACTGTAAGCGAAAATTAGCCGAGATGGGAGCTTTTACCGGCGTTTCAACCGAAAAAACTCTCATGCCCCAACCATTTACTCCGTCATAGCGGAGTAAATACGGCACATGACACTATTTTACCACCATTGCTAAGTGACGGAGTATAAAAACGACATGACCTTATTATACTACCCACACGGAGTTTCAGTTCACGTGGTCCCAACCTTCACATGGGAGTTAACAGCCATCTTCGGTTGCGACGCTCTTGCGGCGGTGTGATGTGTGTGTGTATGCGCGCTCGCGCTCGCGCGTCTGTTTAGTGCTTCCGTGTGATGCTCCAGTGCGTTGGTTGGTTCGACGAATCGTCGGTGGGAGTTGTATCTGTGCGTGCCCGCACGTATGTTTAGTGCGTCCAAGTGAAGCACCACTTCGCTTTTTTAAACGAGTCATGAGTGCGCAGTGATGATGATGATTATTGTGGTTCAGTTAGGAAAGGACGCTAATTTCTGCAGCCCATGTAGGGAGCACGGCTAAGCGTCCGTGGGGTGGGGGAAAGGGAGTGAAAGAGATAGAGAGGAGAGAAAGGCCGTAGTGGAGGGCTCCGGAAATTTAGACCACCTGGGGATCTTTAACGTGCACTGACAACGCACAGTACACGGGCCTCTGGCATTTTCGCCTCCATCGAAAATGCGACCGCCGCGGCCGGGATCGAACTCGCGTAGTTAGGGTGGCCGCCGAGTACCGTAACCACTACACCACCGCGGCTGAGTTTGCAACTGCCGATCAGTGTTCTGTGTAAACGTGTCAAGGCTCTTTCCACTGGTGACCACTCTGCTCCTCCAGCCAGAAGCCGAATGCCACACATCGATCAGACGACCACGGTGATGCGCGAATCGGAAATATTTTGTTATGAAATGGCTGGGGCACCACCACCCAGCGAGTGTTGACGTGGTTTTAGGCTTCCGAGATTATCAAGATTGTATGCGGACAAACCAGGATTATCAGAAAGAAAACGTCAAGACTATCGACCGGAAGGAGAAAGGACCAAAAGGATGCCAAATTTACACAGGTAGATCGAATATTAATAAAATTATGCAAGAAATTGTCCCGGACCACGCCTAGGCTTAACTGGCTTCAGCAAAAGCTCCTACATGGATGTAAACATAAACTCCCATAGCTACCCGTGAAAGCTCCTCGATGGATGTAAATATTGCTCCCAAAAATCCATGTATAAGCTCCGGTCAAGCGGAGTAAACCTTTTACTCCGCATGACCGGAGTATATTAAACTCTTATCGGGGAATGCGCTAGAGGACAGGTCCATTTACTCCCATCTCGGCTAATTTTTGTTTACAGTGCAGCCGCAGACAACAGGGACTCCCGCCAGAATACCTGCCGCTACCAGACAAGGACAAGAAGACAAGGGCTGCAACGAAACCGGCATCCACGATGACGGAAGCAAGATCTCCGGCAACCGTGGTGGTCCGCCAGCCCAAAGAGCCTCCTACCTTCCGTGGGTCGTCATACGAGGACCCGGAAATTGGCTGGACATCTACGACCGCGTCGCAGCCCTTAACAAGTGGGACCCCGACGATAAGCTGCGCCATGTATATTTCTATTTGGAGGACGCCGCAAGGACTTGGTTCGAGAACCGCTAGTCAACACCTCGAACCTGGGACGACTTCCGCGCTGCTTTCCTGCCCACCTTTGCAAGCGTCGTGCGGAAGGAAAGACCCATATCACTGCTTGAGACTCGTGTGCAGCTCCCCAACGAAAACGTAACAATCTTTACGGAGGAGATGACGCGACTTTTCCGCCACGCCGACGCCGACATGTCTGAGGAGAAGAAGGTTCGTCTCCTCATGGAAGAGTTAAGCAGGAGATTTTCGCCGGGTTAATAAGAAATCCCCCGAAGACGGTACAAGAGTTCCTCTCCGAGGTGACGACCTTTGAGAAGACTCTTGAGATGCGCACCCGAGAATACGATCGGCGCATGTCCCCAGACGTCGGAGAAGTCCGAGGATTCGGCCCCGACGACATACGCGAGACTATAAGGGCTGTTGTTCGCGAAGAACTGCGCCGGATGTTTCCGTCGTCTCAGCCCCAGGTCGCCTCCCTCTAAGACATTGTTCGCGACGAAGTACAGCGCTCACTGAGCGTTCCCGAACGACCGCAGGCCCAACCGGAGGCGATGACCTCCGGTTGATTCCGACCTGCCGCCGCTCCTCGCCCACGCCAGGACTCAACGCCTCCGCAGTTTCGTCGCCAGCCACCGCCGCCACCTCCGACGCCATCCCGCTCGCCAGTAATCCAGCACGCGCCGAGGAAAACCGATGTTTGGCGCACCCCGAACCACCGCCCACTATGCTACCACTGTGGCGAAGCCGGGCACACCTACCGCTACTGCCAGTACCGTGAGATGGGACTGCGTGGCTTCGACGTGAACGCGCCGCGTCCGAGCCCAGGTGAGCGACCTCGCGACATTGCCGACTACATCGCCGGAGCGCAGTGGCAACAACAACGACCATCCCGTTCACCTTCGCCTGGCCGCTACATCTCGCCGGATCGCCGCCAGTACACCGGCCCCACCCGGGGCCGATCTCCAAGCCCCTATCCGGGAAACTAAAAGCAGCAACCGATGGAGGTGTGGTTGCTGCACGACGCAATACCGAAGATCCTCCGCCGCCGCCGCCGAGGACGACGACCACGACGCACGAACCCTCCCGACGTAGTCTCAGCACGCTGCCTGGCCACAGCCTTCACGACAAAGCCTCGCCACCGAAAGATTTGCCGACGCGACATGGCAGCGCCGGAGTAAGCCGACGCAGCCGTGATCCGACGTCCCGACCTAACCGGAACCCAAGACGTCAAACCACCGACCTCGACGTGATCATCGACGGCCACAGCGTCACCGCCCTAGTCGATACCGGCATCGACTACTCTGTCATCAGTGGTCTCTTCGCCGCCAAGCTCAAGAAGGTAAAGACTACCTGGGAAGGACCAGATATGCGAACAGCAGGGGGCCGCCTCATAACACCGACTGTAACTTGCACGCAAGAGTGACGATTGACAGCCAGGCGTATTCGGTAAGTTTTGTGGTCCTGCAGCGATGCTCGCGAGACGTCATTTTAGGCATGGATTTCCTGGACCAGCACGGCGCAGTCATCGACCTAAGATCTAGGTCAATCACGCTGTCCACGGATAATGCAACGCCATCAGACTGCAACGTCGCTTATCATGCCTTGAATGTGACAGAAGAGCAGGTAACCGCCCCGCCACTGTGCAGCGTCATCATTTCCGTCGGCACCAAAGCGCCTACCAACTTACAAGGCGTCATCGAAGGTGACCAGAACTTGCTCCTAAACCGTCAGATGTGCGTCGCAAGAGGCATAGCCAAGCTGCATAACGGCGAAGCCAATGTAATGGTGACGAACTTCAGCAACGAATACAGGCACCTGTACGACGGTAGCGCACCTAAGTGAATTCGTGGAAGTAAGCAATGCTTTCGCCCTCATCGATTCACGGGGACGCGCAACGACGACCGCAGTGTCCGCGCCCGCCTTCGACGTCAGTCAAGGCCTTTCAAGGCAACAACAAAAGGAGCTCAAGGCCTTACTCCAGCAATACAAGGACTGCTTGTCGTCGTCATCGATGCTTCGTCATACGGGTCTCGCGAAACATCGCATCATAACCGACGAATAGGCCCGTCCTCTCCGTCAGAGCCCCTACCGAGTTTCGGCACGGGAACGCGACGCCATCAAGCAACAAGTCGACGAAATGCTGCGCGACGACATCATTCATTCGCCTACGAGTCCGTGGGAACCATCAGTGGTTTTAGTGAAGAAGAAAGATGGAACCCTACGTTTTTGCGTCGATTACCGCCGCCTGAACAAGATCACGAAGAAAGACGTGTATCCTCTCCCACGGATAGACGATGCCTTAGATCGTTTCTAAATCGCAAAGTATTTTTCATCGATGGACCTCAAAACCAGCTATTGGCAAATCGAAGTAGACGAGAGAGACCGAGAGAAGACTGCCTTCATAACACCAGATGGCCTGTTCGAGTTTAAGGTCATGCCCTTTGGTCTTTGCTCGGCGCTTGCGACGTTCCAAAGGGTTATGGACACAGTATTGGCAGGCTTGAAGTGGCAGACTTGCCTGGTCTACTTGGACGACGTAGTCCTATTTGCTACTAGCTTCGACGAACACCTCCGGCGCCTTGTTTGCTGTTCTTCGGGTACTCAAAGCCTCCGGACTTACCCTGAAGCCAGAAAAGTTCCGCTTCGCATACGAGGAACTATTGTTCCTTGGCCACGTTATTAGCAAATCGGGAGTGCGCCCTGATCCGCAGAAAACAGCTGCGATCGCCGACTTTCCTCCGCCCACCAACAAGAAGGCAGTACGCCGATTTCTTGGCCTCTGCGCTTATTACAGGCGCTTCGTCAAGAATTTTTCGCGGATCGCCGAGCCGCTGACGTACCTCACGAAGACCGACGTCGACTTCAAATGGGAAACGCCGCAAGTCGAGGCATTTCAAGAAGTAAAGCGACGCCTGCAAACAACCGCACGTGTCAATAGCATGAAAGTAGCTGATGCTTTGGTTGCGCCAGTCACGGGGCGACGAAACGGCGCTGGGAAACTAAGCACACACGGCTGTACTTACCACGTGTAAGTAATTTGTTACCTATGGACAAATAGACCGCGTCACTTAGAGGTACCAGCGCGCCATATTCTAACATTAAGTGTTCGAACTGATACGCCTCATTTATAGAAAGTGTCGAAGGGTTCTTTTCTCTCTGTTCTGATATGTGAGTGTTAAGTAAAACGTTTACTAAGAGGTCATGACATTTATTGCATGTTGGTTGTTTGCCATCTGTCTTGAGTGAGGTATTTTAGGCTAGGTTAGTACAGTTGCTGAGAGCCACCTCTTACAAGCCCATTCCTTTCGACCTATTATTAGGAGACCGAAATAAAGATAATAGAGCCGTGGAGAGTACGCTGACATTTGTGGATAAATAAAGGAAAGTTTTCTGCTTCTAATGTTATCGGCTTTTCTAAGTCCATCACCGTCTTCGGGCTTTCTAGTTCTGTGATCTCCTTCAAACGTAGAGACAGAAAGAAGAAAATAAAAATCCAGCAGATCCCACGTATTGTGGGAATCGACGTGTTGGGGAGCAGTCAGCGAGAAAGTTGTATACGCTAAGTTGTTTGGCATTCGGTCAAGTGTTGGAAGCACGATCAACGCCATTTGCAAGTGTAGCAGCTGTATGGGTAACGTGGGTTTATTAAACACGTCCACAATACTGTGGCGACTAGAGTAGCTAAACGTAGGACGTAGCATTGGCGGTGACTTTAGTGTAGGATATCTGTCATGCAGGACTGTAACCCGCGGAGCGATGATGCGTGTATCATAAGCGGCACTTGCTGAAGCACTCCTGCGGGGGTCGATGATGATTTATGGTGTTTATTGGCACAAGGGCCGATTACGGCCAAAGAGCGCCAGTACGAAGGGTGGTATTTATCTGTTGCAGCGATGATGGATTGGTGCAGAGCGGCTGTAGACGGGCCTAAAATCCTTCACACTAGACGTGCGTAAAATAGGTAACCTAATAAAATCATGGACGCGACATGAGAAGTGCGAGGTGAATAAAATATGCCTTGGTTAGCTGTATTCTTTGCGTGTGGATTAAAAAG
Organism: Hyalomma asiaticum; assembly: GCA_013339685.2. NCBI lineage: Eukaryota > Metazoa > Arthropoda > Arachnida > Ixodida > Ixodidae > Hyalomma > Hyalomma asiaticum. Next base: position 30,746,445 of record CM023488.1, on the reverse strand, counting down.
CACTACTGCCTCGAATATTCCTTGCAGACAAGGGTCTTGAGGCGAGTGCATAAAATGGGTACTCCCGCAGCAACATCCTCTTGAAGAGGATGTGCTACGACTCTCTGGCTTGAATTATATGCAACGTTCTTGCGTCATCTAAAAAGTCTAAAACTGAATCAAGCTTGAAAATTGGGTCAATACCTAAAAACATGGAGGGATGAAGTGGAATGTTCTCATGGTAACGTTTGATAAAATGCTTTTTCCTTTCTCGTTCTAGCTCCTGACATTCTATTAAAACATGAATTACTGTCAATACCTCCCCACACCTGCTACAGATTGGCAGTTGACCACCAGATAAAAGGTAATTGTGTGTTCCATAGGTATGCCCTATCCTAAGTCTACATAGTAAAACATCCTTTCTTCTCGATTTTATGGATGGTATACATTTTCCGAGGTTTGGTTTGACGAGATGAAGCTTGTTATTTGTCTCAGCGTCCCACAAATGTTGCCAATGCATTTTAAGACATTTGCGTATGTACGGTTTCATATCAAGAACTGGGACAGCCATGGTTGTGTTTTCGGACGTTATGTGGACCAATGTGGCTAACTGGTCAGCCAACTCGTTGCCTTGAATATCTCGGTGCCCTGGTACCCAGCACAAAACCAGATGTTGCTTGCACGCATAGATAGTACACAGAAGTTTATAAAGTTGCACAATCACTGGATTCTTGAGCGTTTTGAGTGTCTTTAGTGCTGTAACAACACTTAAGGAATCAGTATATATGACTGCCTTTGGAAATTTTGATTCCTTGATGTGTTGAGCGGCCCTTAATACAGCGTAGGCCTCTGCTGTAAATATGCTTGTTAGAGGGCCCATTGCGCCCGTGTCCGAGAAAGATGGGCCCACTGCAGCGTATGAGACACCAGAATGAGACTTCGATGCGTCAGTGTAAAATTCAGGGAAAGAGTATTTGTGTTGGAGTTCAAGGAAATGTGTCCGGATATGTGCACTTGGTGCATGCTTGGTCACGTCCACGAAAGACATATCACAATTTATAATCTGCCACTGCCACGGTGGAAGCTGCTTTGCTGGTTCCATCAGGTGGTGATCAAGAAGTGGAACGCCCATTTGCTCCGCCAGACTTCTTACCCGAAGAGAAAAGGGTGCTCTTAGGGAGGGACGGCGGTGGAAGATGCGGGAGCTGGACAAATTATTTATGGTATTGTAGGTGGGATGGTTCTTGTCCGCGTTCACCTTGATGAAATACAGAAATGATGAGTAAGATCTCTGAAAATGAAGTGACCATTCGTTAGCCTCAACGTAGAGGCTCTCTACGGGGCTGGTCCTGAAAGCACCCGTAGCAAGACGGATGCCTAGGTGGTGAACGGGATCCAGTGTCTTCAGAGTGCTTGGTGTAGCAGACTGGTAGATTACGGCCCCATAGTCCAGACGTGTGCGTATGAGGCTTTTGTAGAGATCCATTAGACACTTTCTGTCACTACCCCACGTGGTGTGCGACAAGATTTTAAGAATGTTCATTGCCTTTAGGCACTTGTGTTTCAAATATTTTGTATGTGGTATGAAGGTTAATTTTGTGTCTAAGATCATGCCTAAAAATTTGTGCTCCGACCTGACAGGTAACCGCTGGCTCTGTAGTTTGATATCAGGGTCCGGATGGAGGCCTCTGTTTCTAGAGAAGAGCACGCAGGTGCTTTTCTGTGGATTTAAGGTGAACCCATTCTCATCTGCCCATTTTGAGACCTTGTTGAGGCCAAGCTGAACCTGTCGTTCACAGATTCCGAGATTACAGGATTTAAATCCAATTTGGATATCATCTACATATGTCGAGTAGAAAATGCTGTATGGGATGTACTGATGCAAGGAATTCATTTTTATAAGAAAAAGTGTGCAGCTGAGGACACCACCCTGTGGCACTCCTGTTTCTTGGACAAATGAACGTGATAAGGCATTGCCTACTCGAACGCGGAACGTGCGATCTGATAGGTAACTATCAATTACATTTAGCATGTTACCACGGACACCTAATTCAGAGAGGTCTCTTACAATACCGAACCTCCACGTGGTATCATAAGCTTTCTCCATGTCAAGGAATACTGAAAGGAAGTACTGTTTGTGCACGAAAGCCTCTCGAATTTGTGCTTCAATTCGTAGGAGATGGTCAGTTGTTGATCGGCCATCTCGAAATCCGCACTGAAATGGATCAAGCAAATTATTGGATTCCAAGAAAAACATTATCCGGCGGTTAATCATCTTTTCAAACAACTTACAGAGACAACTGGTCAGAGCTATAGGCCTGTAACTTGATACAGTGGATGGTTCTTTGCCCTGCTTAAGAATTGGAATTACAATAGCCTCTTTCCATTGAGAAGGAATTTTACCAGAAGACCATACAGCATTATACAGTGAGAGGAGTGTCTTCTGTGTTTCAGAGGGCAGATGTTTCAACATTATATAGAGTATACGATCGGGACCCGGGGCGGATGACTTGCAGCTGTTTAATGATGCTTGCAGTTCTGCTAGACTGAACGGGAGGTTGTATTCCTCATTTTTCACACTTTTACGTTCTAATTTCTGTTGTTCTGCTCTCGTTTTGTAGTTTTGGAATGCTTTCGAGTAGTGTACTGAGCTGGACACGTGCTCAAAATGGGCTCCCAGGAAGTTTGCTTGGTCTTCCAGGGTTTCTCCCTGAGCATCTACCAATGGAAGTGTATGTGTCTGCCTGCCTTTTATTGTGTTCATCCTATTCCACACCCTTTTCTCATCTGTATAAGAATTGATGTCAGATATAAACCTCATCCAACTTTCTCGCCTAGCTTGACGGCGTGTTCTCCTTCCTTCAGATTTGGCACGCTTAAAGTTTTCAAGGTTTTCGGCTGTCGGGGATTTACGAAGCAACCCCCAAGCTTTGTTTTGTTTTCGGCGCGCATTCCGGCACTCCTCATTCCACCAAGGATTGCGACGTTTTCTTTGCAGTCTACTTGTTTCAGGGATGCACTTAGCAGCGGCGTCGATAAGGAATGCTGTAAAAAACTCAGCAGCGGCATCCACACTAAGAGAGGACAATTCAGGCCATGAAATACAAGTAAGAGATGTGAACTTCTCCCAGTCAGCTGAACCAACTTTCCATCGAGGCACGTGCGGAGAAATCTCGTTCTCTTTTGTTGTTCTAAGCAAAATCGGAAAGTGGTCACTGCCGTACGGATTTCCTAGAACTTCCCACCAGAGATCTGTTAAGAGAGATGGAGAGGCAATGCTGAGGTCTATGGAGGAATAACTCTTGTTCGAAAAACTATAGTACGTGGGAGCCTTGTTGTTTAACAGACATGCATTAGATGAAAAGAGGAACTGCTCTATTAAGCGGCCTCGCGCGTCGCAGCGGGAGTCGCCCCATAGACTATTATGTGCATTAATATCTCCCAGGATAAGATATGGCTCCGGGAGTTGTTCTATTAAAAGTTGAAATTCTTGTTTTTGCAACTGATAGTGTGGAGGAATATAAAGGGAGCAAAGAGTGACAAGTTTGTTGAAAAGGACAGCTCGCACAGCCACTGCTTCTAGCGGCGTATGCAATTCTAAGTGTTTGCATGCAACACTTTGATGGACGATAATGGCTACGCCACCAGAAGATGCGTCACCATCGTCACGATCTTTACGGTAGACTACATGCTGGCGCAAGAAATTCGTGTGTTTGGAGTTTAGGTGTGTCTCTTGTACACACAGCACCTTAGGCGTAAATTTGTTTAAAAGTTCTTGAACATCATCCAGGTTATGTAGGAGTCCTCTGACGTTCCACTGTAAAATTGTATCCATATTTGATTGAAGGAGTGCTGTGTGTAAAGGAATTAGAAAAGTGGTTTAGCTGGAAGGGCCCTTTCTGGGGCCCGTGATGGGAGTTTTGTCTTTCTTGGAGCGGCCGACAGAGTCGCGCCGCTCCGTTGGCGCATGCCGCGCTGTCTGGCTGGCACTCGTATCCATCGCCTCTTCAGAAGCGGTGGACGGTCGTTCCAGCGAGCGGGCCGTTCGCCGAGGTAGCTTCACCTCTTGGGGTGATGCCTTACTAGCCACATGCCCGGGGGCTGGTGGACTGATCTTTTTAGGTGGCGACACAGCGCTAGCTGCAGCCGCCGTGGGGGCTGTTGGCAATACCGCCGGGTCACTGGACGTGGCCCTGGCGGGTGCCGGGGTCCGATGCGACGTTGCCCCCCTGCGCGTCGCATCGGCGAATGTGGCACTGTGGAAAGGCGAGACCCTTCTGCGGGCCTCCCTGAAAGATATGTTTTCTCTTACTTTGAGAGCGATTATGTCTTTTTCTTTACGCCAGATGGGACAGGTTCGAGAATATGCAGGATGGGCACCGTCACAGTTGGCACAGTGAGGTGCTTCATTGCAGTTGTCTGACGAGTGTTCTTGCAGTCCACATTTCGCACAAGTGAGTTGACCACGGCAGCTCTGTGTGCCATGGCCAAATCTCTGGCAGTTGAAGCAGCGTCTGGGATTTGGAATGTATGGCCTGACCGGTAATTTAATGTAACCTGTTTCTATAGTCTCGGGAAGTTCACTGGACCCGAAAGTCAGTATTACATGTTTGGTCGGAATTTCTTTATTGTCTCGCCTGAGTTTAATACGTTGAACATGTGTTACGTTTTGATCTTTCCATCCTTCAAGCAGTTCTGCTTCAGTCAGGTCGAGGAGATCTGTGTCGGAGACCACCCCGCGTGAACTATTCATGGACCTATGTGGCGTTACTGATACTGGTGTGTCTCCCAGTGTGCGAAGACTGGTCAATTTCTTGTACTGTTGCTGGTCTCGGACCTCAAGCAGAAGGTCCCCACTAGCCATTCTAGTGATCTTATAGCCTGGGCCCAGGTTCTCAGTTAGCGATTTAGCCACAATGAAAGGTGATATTGATCTTGCAGATTTGTCGGATATCTCACTGTGTATGACGTGGAAACGTGGGTATGTATCTTTAGGTCTTGCAAGGAAACTAGCTAGATCTTCGGTGCGTCCCCTCTTAAGAGGGTGGCGATCAGAAAGCGGCGGGAAAGCACTTGCCATGAGCTGAGGAGTTTATTCGGCAGCAGCACCAACCACCCACCATGGAGCCCAACATGGGGACGCTACAGGAGCTGCAGAGCACAGGTCCTGCAGACGCCAGTTGTATGCTGCTGCTATAACCAAATATGGTGTACCCAAGGTTGGCTATCCACACAAGGTTAACCCTTGCCGCCGTGAAATTCGAAGTAAATGGAAGAGAGAAGACAGGAAAGATTTAAAGTGAGAGAGAAAGACGAAGATAAGGGGAGAGAGAGAGATAGGAAAAGGCGACTACCGATTTCCCCCGGGTGGGTCAGTCCGGGGGTGCCGTCTACAGGAAGCACGGGCCAAAGGGGCGTGTTGCCTCTGCTGGGGGGCCTTAAAGGTCCAATCACCCAGCATTGGCTCAACCCCCAGGATCCCCTTTTCCCTGAACACGGCTAAGCCACGCACGGCGACACGTGGGAGGGGGTCGAAACCCCCCCGTTGGCTCGGGTCCGTGGTGTCGCCACACACCAAACGTCTGCTCACGCAGACGCCCCTGCGGGGAAATACAGACGATGAGATTTCGGCGGATCACACGGGAACCAGCTGCCAACACACTCGCGCCATGCCCCCGCTCTGCAGCGAAGCCTTCATGATGGCCGCTCGCGAACCCAAAATGCCTTGCAAAGCGAAACTGACGAAAAGCCCACCACCAGGTGCCGTATTTACGAAAAGGGTCTATTCGCAACTCCAGAAAAAGTGGTTCATCTGGCAACATGCTGAGAAAAACAAAGATGGATCAAAATGTAATCACCTCTTGGCCAATCCCCCCTGGTGGGTAAGTGCCGTAATTCTTCAGGAACATCATCATCATCATCATCATCATCCAGGGTCACGGCCGCGCTTCCGCTTAGCGCTGTGCTAAAGTTTCTTGATTGCGGGTTCGAATCACGATGCTTCGTCGAATGCGGAAGGGTTCTTGCTGCCGAACATCTGATATTAATCGGTCTGATATATTTGAGCCGTGAAACAGCGGAAATAATTGCGCTGTGCGTTCAAACGTCGCACTTGTTCGGAGACCCGCATCAGATTTTCTGAAGGTTAAAGAGCCTTTCCAGCGAGCCTGAAGTTGAAGAAGGCAGGTACGTGTTCATGCATAGCAGGCCTCTCCGAAAGATGCAAGCACTTGTGCGCGGCGTTGCTCTACTGAGTACAAATGCGTCACTTATAAACGTGCTAAAAGAGTGCAGTTCTATGCGCGGTGCCGGAAGGCAAACTTAGAGGCGCGGCGAACAGGTCGAGGGCTGAAAAGTTGGAACGAGCGCAATAAATCCTGAATCGTCACCAGATGAACTCGAAGTGCAAACGCTCTACGTTAAACGATCACACATTGCCTCCATAACCACCAAACAAATTACGAGGCGCAGCGCGCGCATGGGACGAAGGCGGCGAACGAAGGCAAGCGCTCGCTTTATATCTACTTAGTACAATGCATGCGGGCAAAAGTACGTCAGCAATAATGTTACCGCGGTTCAAGTTGAGCATAGGCACGCTCGAAAACGTCACCAGATATACACGTATAACCGATGTCGCTATTTTGTTCACGCGCTTGCCTAAACTAAACTACACTCCGGCTCTTCGAAAAGCGCGCATGATAATAAACGCGCGCACACACAATCTGTGTACTCACCGGGGAGGAAGAAATCGTCGCGAGTGAAGTGCGACCAAACTACTATCATAGTTTCCGTCACTTTCATGCCGATGCGCAAGTTCCTAATCCATGTTGCCCTGCGCGAAGCGTCGTCTGCTTCTTTGGGGAACCGATGAAACGACGTGTTGCTGTCTTTGCATCGCGATAACACGCACTGAGGTACGCAACAAGTCTTTTGATGAGGATTCCTTCTTTTTCGGGCTGCTTCGAGGCGGCATGGCGTCGATTAAGGAACTACAGAGCTGTTTTACAGCGCGCGGTAATGCGATACCATGCCGTGTTTCGGACCTTGGATCGGCTGGTTCAAGGAGCATCCGCTAGGTGGCGAGCATTTAGATGGAGTCGCTAATAGGGAAGGCACTAATACGACGCGTCACTTTCGGTTGAAAGTGTTCTCGCTCCACTGCTGAGGACGACCTTGATATGGTTGTACCCATAGAGTTTCATGCTATAAGGGGTAATAGTAAGAAACTCTATGGGTTGTACCATACTAACAGCATTTACAAGAACAAAGCGATAAAACCCATAATACCACCAGTGGCGGAACGGGAGAACTTCGAACTATGCTATTTTCCTGACTTTCCCGCGTAAAAAGCATGCACGACAGTGTAAGATCCCTAGATCTAGCGGCCTTAAAGGCACGATAAGCGGTGTGCCACCTATATTCCAATATTTTTCACCGGTGTACGATTCTACTTATTGATACAACGACATAAATATGGCCGTGGCCTCCGAAACTAACGCGCGCGGGAGCTGCCGGTGCCCT
>CM023488.1:30707089-30738845 GCA_013339685.2 Hyalomma asiaticum | reverse complement strand
AAAGTCACAATTAAGGAAACCAGGCGAACCGAGGTGATTCGAATATATGCCGTTATCCTGGCTTTAAAAACGCAGGTCATCCCTGATTTGGAAAAAAAATATAGGAATGAGGATACTTTCACATTTCTCACATTGTGTGAAAATTGATCCTCTGTAATTTGGAAATATTCTTGGTACACCACGTGGACACAGAATTTGTTACATGCACTCTCGGCTCCGACATTGTAGTGACGTCAGTATCTCTCTTGTTGATGGTATAAACACGGTATTTCATTTTCCATGGAACTTAGCTGAGCCATATGATGAATGTGTACTTGAACATTGTAGGAAGTATCATATGTTTCTTTGCTGTAATTTTCTGCTCAGTAAGCGGGCATGTATTTCACAATTGTTTTTTTTTTCCGCACATGGTGACCTTTCGAAAATTATTTCGAGAACGAACTGTGCAAGCGGCGAACTGAATGTTGTTGTTCATAAAAAAAATTAAGATATGAAAAAAGAGAGAGCTGATAGCGTTGCTTGTACCCACATATATAAAGCGCACGAAAATTCGAGAACCACAGAATTGAAGTTTCGACAGAGCAAGAATCATGAGAAAGATAATTGGTCCCGCGTTGATATTTGTTGCCTTATTCAGTATTTCAATTGCACAGACTTTCGACTTTGATGACCTCTTTCATATGTATAGTGTGAAAATGGTAAGTTCGAGATGTCTATTTATCTAGAGAGAAAGTATTACTGAGTGAACATGTATAATACATCTAATGCAGACACGGCTCGCCGATATTATCACGCTCTTAACAACGTTGGGTGCAAGGGTAGGAGAAGCTGACAAGAGGGGGGAGGGATGGTATGGCCTCGTCTACTTGCTGTCTCTAACAACAAATGCACTGGTTTGAAGATATCTGCGCTCCGCCACAGTGGTCTAGTGGTTATGGCACTCGACTGCTGATCCGAAGGTAGCGGGATCGAATCTCAGCAGCGGCGGCTGCATTTCCATGGAGGCGAAATGTTGAGGCCCGTGTGCTGTGCGATGTCAGTGCACGTTGAAGAACTCCAGGGGGTAGAAATTTCCGGAGACCTCCACTACGGCGCCTCTCATAATCAGAGGTGGTTAGGGACGTTAAACCTCACAACGCAATTAATGAAGTCTGCGGTGTATGCTTAAGAAACATGCCAGTGAAGAATCTTCGCTGCCACGAGAAAAAAAACCGAGGGAAGACTTCACTTTGTGTGTAATATAGGGGCCAGTAAAAGGGAACCGGTAGAATGCCAAAAAAACAACATTGAAATATGTTCATATTAACGAGACGAATATACGTGAGTTGTAATAGTATAATTTTTAACTGGAATATTCTACGAAACTAAGAAAGAGTGCTGTCGATCATAAAATACTTCCGCCTTTATAAAGCACCTGGAACACACAAAAACGTTTTGTGCTGAGCGAAGAAATGTAAAGGCGAAAAAAAAAAGGGTGCGAACAAGATATGTATTGTCAACCTTAAAGGACCCTGCAACACCTTTTTGAACACAGTCAGAATAGGGTACCGATCCGTAGAGAGGCTTGTGCGAACAAGTGTGCCAAATATTATTGCGTTGCACGTGCCAGGAAATTTCAATTTATTTCAAATACAGTTGGAAATTGCCCCCTCTTCTTTCGAAAAATGACGTCACTGGGGGCAGCGACCATGTTTCTTGGGGCAGAATTAGCGGTGCTTCACGTCATCAACGCGAAAACATCCTCAGTGATACTTTATTTGTTTGTTGTATTTGTTTGTTTGTCGACAGTAAGAAAAAGCATATATCTTAGGAAGGTTTTGAAAAGTCAAACGGCATAGTCGCTGCCCCCAGTGATGTCACTCACTGATGGAAGAGCAGGCAATTTGCAGCTGTATTTGAAAGCTACTTGCAAATTCCCTGGTGTGTGCAATGCAATAATATTTGACTCACATACCCACAGAAGCTTTCAGGACTGATTGGCATTGTGTTCAGGCTATTCTTAAGAAATGTTGCAGAGCCTTTGGAAGATTAGAGCGTCGGTTAATACTGCTGAGTTTTAAAGTCTCCTCATATCTGATTTGCCTGAACTGTTTAGCGCTGCTGAAACGTTTGAGCTGATGTTCGCGGCGAATATTCGAGATTGCACCAAGCGTGACTGCGCCATAAAGATCCTCGCAGATCCGTTTGCTGGTCGAGACTCAGCGACACTCACCACCTCAAGGAATCTCTTACGGGCGTCGCTTCCTTGTTTCTCAATGACTAACCGCTACAATGTCGAACTGACAGTGCCATCATAGTGTCCAAAGTTCCATGCGTAACTTATACATACACTACTCCCCTCCACCAACGGCATAGTGCAAGTGCACAGGAGCAGTAAAACAAGGCCGATCGTACGTCATACTACAATACGCAAAAGTAACTTTTTCGACAAATTCTCAGCGTACTGCCTTATTTCCATGAGTTTCCTCTCTCTAAAAGACATCGAACACGCAAACGCACGATTATATAACAATTTTAACTCATGTAGCCAGGTGACATCAGGCGTACCGCAAGGCAGCGTGCTTGGGTCATTACTCTCGTTTTAATTAACGATTTACCAGACAGCGTTTCATCCAGAATCAGACTTTTTGCAGACGAGTGCGTAATTTACCGTAACATTTCTTCTGCAATTGCTCAAAAGGCTCTTCAAACTGACCTTTACTCTGCAAGTGCCTGGAGCGATACTTGGTTAATGTCACTAAATCTCTCAGACTAAATTTATGTCTTTTACTAATCGAACTACTAGACTTCAGACTTCCTACGTATTAAACGACACTAACATTGAGTTTGCTTCTAGTTATAAGTACCCAGGTTTCCAGTTATGCAGTGATGTTACGTGGAAAAGCCACACTGAAACCATTCTAGCATCTGCTAACCGCTGTCTGGGCCTCATCAAGCGTCGTCTAACACACGCCTCACCCCACATTAGGCAACTAGCATACGCCACCTTAATTCCACCAACGTTTGGGTACGCATCTGCCTTATGGTACCCAGAACAAGAGTACCTTGTTAATGATATTGTCACGGGGATGTTGGAGGCATACAGGATGTATTTACAAGATACTGTGCAGATGTAGTCAATCTGGCCAAGAAGGCTGACCAGCAACAGCACGCATCAGCCAGCGTCTCCCAATCTTCTTTTCCCTTCTTCCTTTATCTCTTCGTAACAAGATCCCGGGCGCTGAAGCGGGGTCTCGGCGCATTTCTGGGGAAGGACTGCGAGCGAAGTATGGCTTCAGCCGCGAAACGTGGACAACGTCAACAGGAGCGGGATCGGATGACGAATCAAGCGGTAAAGGTGAAATCTCGTAGTTGAAGTCGTTGACCTGTCATAGGATATCATAAGACTTGTGTAACGGAACAGAAGTTTCTGGGAGAGGCCCACACGGCGACATGGGGAGCAAAGAAGGACCCAAGTACCTGGGATGAACTTGTCATCGCGGTGCCCGCGATCGTATCTCCTTTTTTGTGTGTCCTGCGAAGCGGATAGACGAGAACGAGCAACTTGGCGAGCCATGTGAGCGCGGTAGATGAAATCACGAGCGTATTCATTTGAGACCTGCGGTACAGAAGGGAGGACCGTGTCGAATGGCAACGTGGGGTCGCGACCATACAGAAGGTAAAAGTGTGTCGTGAAGAGTTATATGCGAATGTCACGTAGGCCAGCGTGGCGTCCCAGTCGCGGTGGTCGTTGGGAGCGTACATCGAAAGCATCTCTTTGAGGGTGCGGTTGAGGCTTTCCGTAAGACCGTTTGTGGGTGGTAGGTGGTGGACAGCTTATGCTCTGTGGAACTATAGCGGAGATCTTCGACAACTCGAGACAAGAACGAGCGGCCGCGGTCTGCGAGTAACTGTCGAAACGCACCATGGTGGAGGATGACGTTATGGAGAAGGAAGTCTGCGACGTCTGTCGCGCAACTAGTTGGCAAAGCCTTTGTTATCGCGTATCGTGTCGCGTAATCAGTAGCGAGAGCGATCCACTAATTCCCTCGATCTGTCGTCGGAAAAGGGCCAAGAAGGTCAAGGCCTACGCAATAGAACGGCTCTGAGGGAACATCAATTGGATGGAGTCGCCCGGCAGATGGCAGGGGAGTTTTCTTGCGGCGCTGACACAGGTCGCAAGTTGCAACATAACGATACACAGAGCGGTAGAGACCCGGCCAGAAGAAGCGGTGTCGCACACGATCGTAGCTTCGCAAAACTCCAAGGCGTCCTGCCGGCCGTGCATCATGAAGCTGTTCGAGAACTACGGAGCGCAGATAACGAGGAAGTACAAGTAGAAGCCCAGGGCTCTGAGCGCGATATTGCGGCGATGGAGGATGCCGTCGAGATTTATTTTTTCGGACTATTCACGAACAACTAGCGTCACACAGTTAAAGCATCGTGCTGAACTCGAGAATTTGTCAGTTCGTCGCCAAATAGCACGCTTAACACTCTTTCATAAGCCTTATTACTACCCGTTCTTTCATGAAGATTTTTTTAATACCCCGTCCACTATATTCCGCCGTCATGAGCATCCTTTCAACCTAAAACGCGTTTTTTATACCGCACATCATGATACGCTCATTCTTTCATACCACGCACTACAACCGAGTGGAATAACCTGCCATCTGACATTGCAACAGAACTCGACTTTTATCAATTTTAGAAACTTCTTCAGTCGTATCTTACGCCCTAAATGCTCTTCAACCGTGCTTGTCTCTTTTTATCACTCTCATTGTTTTTTTGCTCTGTTTTCTCGGTTTATATATCCCCTTACAGTTAAAAAGAACTCTTTCGTATATTTTCAGTGTTTTGCATTGTATAACTATTCCATTGTTCTGCATTGCATAAAGAGAAACATGTCTGGCTTACGTTGTTCTTTGTTATCGTTTTTCCTTTTTTTACATGTTTTACATCTGTTTGCTGAGTGTGATTTCCAATAATGTTTCGTTTTTGTTTTTACCTTGTATATTGTTTTAATGTTAGCTTTGATGATGCTGCACCATGTAATACCCTCCAACAAAGGACCTTTAGGGTATATTGAAATAATATAAAAAAAAGATAGATAGATAGATAGATAGATAGATAGATAGATAGATAGATAGATAGATAGATAGATAGATAGATAGATAGATAGATAGATAGATAGATGCACACAAAAGCCTCTGAGTTCGCTTTTCATGCGCCCTCCACAAGGAAGTTGTCATCCGGCCCCGCACATCGGCCCTACTGTGTCAGAGAAAGAGCAAGGCACTTGGGGCACACGCACTGCAAGCTTCACTCATCCCCATTTTCCCGGTAGGGGAACGGCTCCTAAATATTTTGGTCGCAGTGGCGACGGGCTCCTGTGCTTTTGCCATCTGGGCGGAGCGCCTCCAGAGTTACGTTGCATCCGGGTCCTTTTTTCTCTTTTTTTGTTCTGCTTAGTTTTATAGTCGATCCAGTCAGAACATGTGTTATCGGGACAATATGACCAATTCCTATGAAAGAGGCATAAAACATCTTTGTTCTTTGTTTATTGGGTGAGTTTTATTTTATTTTATAAGGCTCAGAGTTGAATAGACCATTTTCATGGGGCGAGGATGAGCGGTCTGGGAACCCACGCGCCCGTTTTTTTCTTTTTCTCTTGCACTGACAACCCGCACGCTGACAAACAGTGTTGTACGGAACGTCGTTCCAAGGAACGGCGTTCCTTTTGGGAGGAACGAAGGAACGCCATCGTTCCATTTAGGATTTGTGGAACTGTAATGGGAACGCGTTACATTTACGAAGGAAGGGCAAAGGGAACGGCGTTCCTTCTATACACGTTCCACTCTAGGATGATCGCACATACGCAGCATATCATGCAGGGTGGATACGCTGGGCTACAACAAGCCCTCCCTGGAGTCCCCGTTTTCCTGCCGCCACTATCGCTCCCTCATAAAAAATCACGCACGAAAACGCCATTCTATTGCGGTTTCGATGATTCGACGGGGGTGACACTTCCCCTTCGCTGCGGCCGCGCGACGTCAGGGTATCCCGCTACTCCTTCGCGGTGGCCGCTTGCTATGGCCGCCGGACAAATAGTCGCCGGCTGTCAGCCAGCCCTGTATGGGTGCACGACAACGCGGGAGGAACTGTCTGCAACAGCGAAGTTCCCTTCGTCCTTTATGATTCCGCCGCCAGGGCTCCCTCCGAACTAAAACACTGCCAATGCGTGCTTTACTATATCGCCTCTCCCCGCATTGGTTCTGAGAACGCGGTTATGGCCGTCGTTGTCCATACTTGTAAGACACTCTGTGCGTCAATCTCTTCAAGGTATTTTAGTTGAACTGAACGAGCCACGCCATAATTTAGCGTCAACAGCCCTATGCCCTCGGCAAAAAGCAGAAACGAAAGGCTTTTCGAAACGATATATACACATGCTAACGCGAACGTGTGCTGAACATGCTTACGTGCACTCTAAAAACTGCAGCCGGTTTCGCAGGAGTGAAACGACCCAGCTACTCTTGAGGGCATCGTTCTACTCTAGCAAAACGTCGGATGTAGTGAAATGTCCATACCTCTTGCGGAATGAGAGAGAAAAATGCAATTTCACTCCTGCCACACCCATGTCTTGCTCGCATTCGCAGCTGCAAACATGGCGGCTGGGGTGGGAGCGGACGATTGAAGACAACAGCCGCTTTGTGAAGTGTTTTTCGATAGAACTATAGCAGCGACCTTCCTACGACTTCCACGTACAAGCTTTCGCGTACAAACGCGTGCAGTGTACGTTTAATGAACGGTGCCTTCCTCGACTACGAGCCTCAACCGACGGGAGTCATAGCGAGCTGCCTCTCCTGTGTTTTTCCCCGATCGAACGGCCGTACCCGTGCTATGTGAAACCCGCCGGCCTACACGCCTCAGATTCTTCGCTTACGTGTGCGAAACGAAGAGGAATACACTTTCAGCGACACAGTAAGCTGTTGTGATCGTCGACGGCTGGTCTCCGACGACACACTGGATATAACTCATACATGTAAAGAAAAAGGCATCGCTACGACTTCGGCACCGAGCCGTATGACAGCCATGAGCGCTTCGACGGTGACAATACCGTGACTGCGAACCGTCCCGTTCGCAAGTCTGGTGAGTACAGCATAATACCCTAAACACTTTTGATGACAGAGACTATATTTCATCTGTGTGCAGAATAACGAACAACGAGGAGTGCATATTTTGTGATCGCCAGCGGTTGTTCGCCGTACAGACGTGCTCGACGGACTCGTAAGGGAACGCCGTCGGAATGACGCGGGTGGTAGCGGAGCACCCGGGTGCCGCTGTTCTTCGCTGGCGTTGATGAAATTCAGCCGCTATTATGTTCGTACTCGCTTCCTCAGATGCATTTTACATCGTGAACCTGTACTGCGAACTCGCATATGCCCGTAAAACGGAATGCCAGCTCATGATAGGAATGCGTTAATATAAAAGACATTGTATATGTTTCGTGCGTTTAGATTAATAGATCTGTGTGGCGAGCGGCTACCTATGAGCCAACGCTAAATATACACCTGTTCTGTGCATACTTTTTGTTTAATTACGCAGAACAATACCTTACCACTGGCGCTACATAGCAGGTCAGGTATAGCGGTTATATATACGGGACTTCAGTGTAAGACAGTGTATCGCGAATGTGCTGTGGGCTTTGTGCTTTGCTGTGATTGTGTTATTGGCGTGTATGTGCGTTCGTGTCATGTTAGCCTCTATGGTCTATGTTCAGTGTGATGTAATTAAATGCCTGCTAATTGTAGCATGGTCGAAAAACGCATTGGTTGTTTTTTTTTTGTCTCTGCTACTCCCTCTGGGAGTACTAGCACCCTGCTTGGTGGGGTAGTAGAGCTCTCTTCAAAAGAGTCTTCGAATCCCCTTCGGAGGCGTCCTACTACTCTCTCTTGGCGAGAGTACCGGTACCCTGCAATGGAGTTGATCTACTCTGAAAAAAGGAGTTAAATTTGGGGCACGAAAGTACTTCCCCAAAGTGAGTGCCCAGCACTCCCTTTGTTTTTAGAGTGTGGGTGCGTGCGTGTTTGTAATATTGAGTAAAAGATAACATCGCTTTAACTCGGACCTGCTTAGGTCCGTGACGTCCAGTTTGTTTCTAATAAAAACTATAGTTTCATTGCTATAATTACTACGCGAGCAAAGGGTTAGCTACACAGGAATAACCAAACATTTTAACGCAGCACCCCCTTCCACTTTACTGTACAGCCTCATTTGCTGTATACCAATGTCCTGTCAGTTATGCTTGTCGGGTGTGGGTCATTTTTGGTTGGGGTCCTGTCAAATTATGCATATAAGGCTATTTATTTTCGTATTTATTTCCTCCACCACAACAGCATTTCTCCCTTGCATGGATGTCGGTGTGCCTACGAATCGAAGAGGCAAACAATGCTTATTCCTAATGCCACGAAGAAAAGAAGAAAATAGTCCCGCGTTATTTAATTCGGAGGTAAACGCACAAGATAGCTATATCAAAATTCCTCACACCGGCATACATTCAACGCAGCTAGAATTAACAACAAAAAGTGCAGTGTATCATACTTTAAAGTCATGAGAACTACTTAAAAGTAAATCAAGTATGAACCAACTGGCTCGAAAACGCGTCCTCTTAAAGGGTCCCTGAAACGTTTTTTTGACATTGCGTCACTGATTAGGCAACACAATTGCGAAATCATTCATACCATAAATAAAGCGAAGCACAATGCGCTAAGGCAGCTATGGGCTTATTTCTGTCGCCTTCCTCCTTACCACTGCTGTTCCTCCTCAACTCGATCTGCTGCGGAGTGCGCGCTAGCGACGACAGCGCCTCCCGCGTCAGCCGCTCTGCCGAGCCTCCCGTAGTGGCATAGCGCCCCGATATCCTCACTGAGGTCGCCCGCCTCGGCAGTGCTAGCCTCTGTAATAGAGCGCCGGCGACTCGTGTGACGCCGCCAGACGCCGCGATGATACCGTTGGCTGAAACGAAGGAGTACGTTGTAGAAGCACGTTGTTTGCAGCTAGGTTTTGAAAATTACGTGCACGTCACTTGGGTCGGGGCCAATCAGCGACCTCTCATTCGATCGCTCGATGACGGGGGCGTTTGAAAACGCTTTTTGGCGAGCCGCTGCGACCTTTTGCGATACGCGTGTTCAAAACCTTATTGTAAATTACACACTTTACGCACAGCGCTAAAATCTGTCCTGTAATGGTCCTAGTGACCCGCTCTACCGGATCACCATGTTTGCACAAAATCGTCAAAACCGTTTCAGGGTCCCTTTAAGTAAAAGCAATATATCCAGAGCTGCCGATTAGTTTATTAAATAAAATGCTACAAGGGCTACCAATTTTGCGCAAAATAGGACCGGGAATGCGGACGACATCGGAGTATCTTGTTCGAGTATATGCGCGCAATGCTATGGGTGAGGCACAAACCTTTATATGCTATCCTAACTCAAAAGCTCTCACTAACTTTCAGTGTCACATGCACTGCTGTTACATGCATTGGTGCATGTGAGTAACTACCTATTTGCACACTGGAGGCGCAGTACCCTGCCTACGCATCTGAATATTGAAGTGTAAAATGCCATATGTGTCGCACTTGTAATAGACTAGCGCCAAAGTTACAGTGGAGTTGTCCGTATATGTTCGATGCTCCTTGAAAATGTATGCCTAAAGCGTTTCTTTGGATATTTCTTTGTCTCCAGACAATATGCCGCCGGTGACGATGACATTCTTCAATTATACATAGGTCGATGCGAGAATTATTATGTTCACATTAGTTTGCCTCAGGATTAATTTTCAATTTTAGAAATCAAATGTAACTTTAATGTAACGACACGTTCCAATTTTCGAAATGTAACTGGAACGCGTTCCTTTTCTATTAAAGGAACTTGTAACGGGAGCTCGTTACAAAACTGTGAACGAACGAGGAACGAGTTTTCGTTCCTCTTTTGGAGGAACATGTACCACACTGCTGACAACACGGGTCATTGCCATTTTCGCCTCCAATGAAAATGCGACCGCCGCGGCAGGGATCGAACCCGTGTTTTTTGGGTGGGAGCCGAGCACCGTAACCTCTACACCACTACGGCAGCCCCGCATACGGTCCGTACAAACGCGATCGTTCGGCCAAGCCAGTGGTTTTTCACATTAGAGACGGCGCCACACGCTAGGCAATATGGCGGGGCCCTCGGGAAAACGTCCTTCCGCTGTGAACCTACCGCGTTCAAGCTTGATCCTTTTCGCGCGATGCCTTTTCGTATCGCCAACTACCAGTTCGCCCTCGCAGGCCGTTTAGTTTCATGCTGCAAGTATTGGCGCAGTGCATCGCCGGCTGATAGCGAGGGTGCATTGTGAAATAAAACGCGGGAAAAGCGACAACCGGAGTGAGTGAATAAAACAGGACTAAGCGACAATACTAACAGGAGAACAGACTTCGGTTGCTGTTTCTTTTGTTTCATTATGAAGTAGTATTACTAATTCAGCCAACTACTCTTTAGCTGTAGCTAGAAGCTCTATAGGGAGAGTTATTATGGATACTGTGCTAGTAAACTTCAGTATTGCCCTTAGGCATCCCATATTGCTTCACTCCTTTGTAGAGCCTTTTCCCGGTTCCCAATTATCGACCCTCTCGTGATGTGCGAGGCTGTGCTTAAGTGCGCATCGTAAAGGTTAGTCTAAGCAGAAGCGAAATGGCATGGCCGACGGAAGCAGTTATTCTTTTCATTTTCTGCGCATGTTTCAGTTTATGAACACATCTTGGCGAATATGGACGTATAATACTACCCAATACCAGCCGAAATTTGTTTGCAAAGTTGACGATGTCTGGAATATCACTGAATACTATGTTGATTTCAATAGAAGTTATTGGGACAAGAAATGGTAAGGATTTGTCAGCTGATACTGAAGTAATAAAATCTAACCTGACCCAACCTTTCCTGAATTAACAGGGTAACAGACAGTTTGGAAGGAAGTTTTGACATTAAGAACCCCAGTATTATGTATCTTGGGCCAAAAGGTACGTTGTGAACAAATATGAATCTTGCTGCTCTGCGTGTCTTTTGAATTTTTAGGAAACATAATGTTGGCGGTCACCATAGCAACACCAATATAACAATCTTATTTTAAGCGGGTCGTTAATCATGAAGAATATTTCGAGGATTGTTCGTCAGCTTATAAAACTCTCCCTAAGCACCATGCAGTGTTGCATTGCGAAACGCAATAATATATTTCTAATAATAATAATAATAATAATAATAATAATAATAATAATAATAGCTACGGTATTACTTGCCAAAACCACAATATTTTTCTGAGGAGCGCCGATTAAGGTGCGTGTACGTTGAACCTTGTTTAAAAGGTGGGATCAGAGGTTTTGTATTTGTACATTCAACAAGATAATAGATAAGCTCGTACAATTGCTGTTTTGGATATATAGTAAATGGCCGTTTAATTGTGACATTATACCGAAATATAGCACTGTTTGCGTAACATACAAGAAATCGCTTGCTTATTCATTCATTTAGAAGACCGACGGAGTGTTACATGAGTTCCAAGTTCCAGTTTCTTTATTTGCATCATCACAATGCGGACGTGCTCGGGCAAAAAGTTAAAATAAATTCACTTGAGAGCGCCCGAGCCCCTATATACAGGGCCGGGAAAGCGCTAAGCTATTAAGCGGGAAAACACTTAAGCCGGGAAAGCGCTAAGGCAGGATTAAAGATGAACATGCAGAAAACAAAAGTACTGACAGGTGGCACGGTGAAAAAACGTGCCTTCACAATTGAAAACCAGACAGAAGTCGTACAAGAATACACATATACACAAGAATACACATATATAATAGTATTGAAAAAATAAATAAATAAATATCTAGGACAGCTCCTGACAGGAAAACCTACTCATGTAAAAGAAATGCACCGAAGAATAAGCATGGGATGGCGCGCATATGGGAGACACTCCCAGCTGATGAACGGAAACTTAAGAAGAAATTATATAATTACTGTATTGTGCCAGTACTGACATATGGGGCAGAAACTTGGAGAATTACAAAGAAGCTAGAAGGGAAGTTAAGAACCTCACAGCGGGCGAAGGAACGAAAAATGATAGGCGTTATTCTATAAGAGATAGGAAGAGAGCCGAGTGGGTTAGGGGTAGCCGACATAATAGTCGCAGTAAAGAAGAAAAAAGTGGACATAGGCAGGTCACATGATGAGAAGGCTAGACAACCGATGGACAGTTAGAACGACGGAATGGATACCAAGAGAGGGTAAGCACAGCCGTGGATGACAGAGAGTAAGATGGAGTGATGAAATTAAGGAATTCGCAGGCGTCAAATGGAATCAGGTCGCACAGGACAGGAAAGGATGGAGAGCATTGGGAGAGGCCTTCGTCCTGCAGTGGACATAAAATGGGCTGATGATGATGACGATGTTGATGACAGCAAAGATAACAAAGAATACATGGTGTTTTGGCACACAGTAAGGATTGCGTCACATTTATAACTGACAAAGAATTGTGGAATACAAGTACGTCAAGTATTATTTAAGAAAATACAAGGTGAAACATAATGCATCTGCGTCATTCTGCCAATGACTTTCGATTTGTGACCCGCATCACATCATCGGTTATTCACCTCTCAACCTTGACCGTCACTGAACTCCCGCCTTCCCCTTCTTCGAAGGGCGACCATCCAATCCCGCTTACCATCTTTTAGGAGCGGAGCTACACTGTCATCCCCATCACTAATACCATAAAACTAAAACTAAAATTTTGTTCGCTAAACGGATAGATAGGCGTTGGTACAATAACAAGGCAATGCGAATGTTTTTCTTCCTCAGAAGAGCTTTGAGACTTTCAACTTCCTCAGTTCGTCTTCTCGCACATGAGTCTGTCATTACAACTACCTTGCATTATCTTTCATTATCTGGGACCCTTTCCTTAAAACTAATATCAACAAGTTAGAAAGACTAATTACATCAGCTTTGGACGTAGCTCAACTACAGAACTTGCTGCTCGACAAAATCTATTTACGCTATCTAAACGAAACCATTTAAACTGTTTTACCTTCTCCTCCTCTTCCCCCATTCTTGCACTGACCATGTTGCAGTAAGCGTCGTCGTACCTCCCACATGTCACACACCTTCCTGTTTTGAGCGTTTATGCGCGAATATTACTTTTAGTTTTTGGAAAATATAAAAAGGAAGACGTGCTTACTAATTGCAAGTTTGGCTGTATACTTCTTTACAAACAATTTAAGAGGTCTACATGGAACGTAAACATATACGTTCATCTTTCTGATCGCTGAATCATATTGCGGCGTTTAAAGGTTAACAACCGCCCCAGCTGCCAATAATCCTGAAGCATTCTTTCGCACATTCAGGTGGACTAAAATACGGGAGTGAGACATTGCAGTTCGCGGACAAAAGCTACCAATGTGGAGTGTTTTACGTTCAGCTTACTGGTGGTAAGTGCATTGCTGATGCTTGCCCGGTTAAACCAAATACAATTTTCCTTAGTACCCTAAGACGCGCTTTTAGCGGCAGCTTAGGGTCCCACAGCGACCTATGCTGCAAATTTCTCAACAACAAGCCTCCGAGAAAGTTATATTTGGAAGATTCAGAAAAAGTAATATGTTATTGCAAATATGTGCAATGCTACAAGAATGTAAACTCAGGATAACGCGCAGATAGGTAAAAACTCTTCCAATGAGTGTTTTTATTCGTTATTGTCATTACAGCTACGATGCACTACAACATAGATAACTGAGAACTGGTATTTACTCTTCAAGAAAAGTCATGCAAATTATGTTTCCATCGCTTAACGTTCTTGGTTGTTTATTTGTTTCTACTTGACTTGATTAACACACTGACTTTGACTTCATTAGGTGGATCCAAATGGTACGACCTCCGGTTTAAGGACGGAACTGGAACAGGGAAACCAAAGGAGGAGTGTCTGAAATATTTTGAGCAGATACCACCAAAGGGCCATCTATTATATGGGGACTATTGCAAAAATTTATTATCATGATGATTCATATGCTAAAGCTCAAATGTGATCTTTTATGACATACGCGCTGAGCTTACTTTTGTGAATGACTCAATTTCTTTTTTATTTCGTGCAATAAAACTATTCATATCACAACGATAAAGCGCCAACGCAATTATCATTAGGTTTCATTTCTTTTTATTGTTTTTGTTTCGAAAACTCAACTGGCATAATTTGCTTACAGTGGGGAATCTTCTCAACAAATTGCTTGCGGCTCTGCAATTGGAAACACCAAAGACCAGCAGAGGTGTGGGAAGCCAGGCTGCTTAGTCGAGCTTTTTCTGGGCTTCCAACGACTTCGCTGGTCCGGCATTTGTGATACAGAGCACCGCATAGATATTTTTTTCACATGACAGTGCTAACTGGAAGGCTAACATTAGCGTCTTTCTCCTGGCAGAGTTATAGTAATTCAGAAATTTAGCTTGTGAAGTGAACAATTTTGTTGTTCAATTAAATCCTAAACTATCCAAATATTCTAACCAGGAATTAATGTTGCTTTTTTCTTACAAGACTGCTGTTATGCACGCACTTACACATCAAACGGCGCTTGAGATCAAAATCGATTGCCACAGTATGAGCAACATTACGGGGAAGGCACTTCACAGTGTCTTTCACACCGAACGGCACATTCACAACCCGGCCAACACACTGTTCATTGCGATGAGTCAAGTACCGGATTCAATACACTCATGGGCGCACTCTTCCATCGAGTAGAGAAATCTTGCTGGTATCACACATAGGGAGTTCATTGATGTTATCTTCTTCAGGGAAGATATTCTTATGCGTCTCATTTGCTTTTGCTCGGCTATCCTCGTTACGCAGACTACTGATCTAAAGCTTATTACTAACCCCAGTCCGTCACAAATATTACAGCTGGGGTCGAATTCCTTACGTTTAGAAACTCCCGCTTAAAGAGTTCATCAGCATCGTTAGTCCCAAGTCATTGCATGTTGCGAAAGTTCGTGAGCGCCCCCAACCCAGGATCTTTAATTCTCTGTTTCCTGGCTGCCAAGACCGCAGGATTTCTTCGCGGTGTTCCTCGAAGTATCGACGCTAGCAATAGGTCGCGTTCACGAAACTCCGGGTCTTCATTTCTTCTCCTAATATCGGCTTTCCTCAATCTAAATTCGGAGTTTTCTCTTCCACGACGCTTCTTTCTTGGCTCTTCCCCCAGGATCGGATCGCTGTCGCCGCATCTTCTCACCATTAGGTTATCGACGATGCTGCAATATGGCGGCTTCTTTGTAGGGAGTCCTGCCTTCGCCATCACTATGTCATGCCTCTGCTCATTTTACTGCGAGAAAGAGAGACAGGGAGTTGGCGAAGCGAGGTTTTTATGTGACGTAACACCGCATATGCACCAGCGACACCCCCTCCAATACAGGCAAGCGCGTCCGCTAGGTCCCCTATAGTCTGTTTCAGAAGTTCCGTGCAGCACTGTGGAAGCTGCAGCCCTCTTCGACCAATCCGGAGGGCACACGTATGTTAAACGTGTCCTTCCGCGGCTTCTCTTCTGCCAATGGCGGGTGCTGCAGTGGCAGCCGCAGCCCTGGAAGGAGGAAGATGAAACGGGGTGTGCGTGCCCGAACAATGGCATCTCGTCTAGTTTTGGAAGAATTCTGCGCTCAATGGCCTCGTCGCCTTGGCTCTGCTGCACGGAACTCCTGAAACAGGCTATAGAATCGAGCTCGCTCGCTTCTGAAAGCGGTGAAAGTGGTGTGACGTCACCTGCGCGCATACCCCGCGCTGGATGACGTCGCACCACCTGCGTGCATGCGTCGCGCGCTGCTCCTCCTCTCCAACGCACTGTGCTTCAATGCACCGTGGTGAAATTTCGAGCTCGGAAGAGACATCTTTATAGAGCGAACGGGGATGAAATTTGGAAGCGACTGCAGCGCCCTCTGGTTGTGGACGGTGATCGCACTAAGAATTAAAAATTTTGATTTCCTAAGTTGACAGTTCTGACTATTTTTTGCACCCAATCCATGTTTTAAAAACATCAATTTTGTGTATGTAATTAATAACTGCTTAGACAGTGAAACAGCTTTAAAATCGCAATGGCGCATTTGGGGGGGGGGGGGGGGGGGGAGGGTCAGAATGGCAGCTGGCGAGCCAGGAAGTAGACGATATGCCGTCGTCCTCTGCTACTGCTTCGAGGGTGCTCCCCCAGTCGCTATAGGCAGGTACCCCCAAAATGTTTCTCGTTTGCATAACGTAATTGGATCCTGCGTCCATATTACACACTTACGAGCATCTTGCACTTACTTAGAGGGTTACTGCTGCCGTGAGGACGAGCAGTCACAACACTGGTCACACAATGTAGCGGCAACTAAACTGCTTTATTGTAATGGTATTTCCAGCTCTGGCGTTTCAAGCGCTGCCAGTATGCTTCCGGTATGGGTAGTGCACAAAAATCGTTATTCCAACCGAGCCGTCGTTTGCAAAAGGAATGGGCGCCACTTGTGACTCTTGCAACACATTTTAGCGCACTTTAACTGTTGACCCCAGCACCAGAACAACAGCCATAAGGTAGGGAGGTAGCCAGCGCCAATTTTTTTGCCGCCGCGGCCTTCTAAAAGTAACGAGTTTGGCGTAACGTAGACAAATCTGGCAACCCTGCTACCGCCACCGCCGTGTCCAGGTGCACCCCGCCAGGCTAGCCTTCCGCCATGGCACAGATGCGTTAGTGAACAACGCTCAATTTCGCAAAGTTAAATCCGCCAGAAAACTCATAAATGACGACTTTACTAACATCTATACACTGCAGTTTCGATGTGAGAGGGTTCACTGATTGATTTATGGGGTTTTAAGTTCCAAAACCAACTATGATTATGAGACACGCCGTGGTGAAGGACCCCATAAATTTTCACCACCTGGGTATCCTTAACGTGCACTAACATCGCACAGTATACATGAGCCTCTGGCATTTCGCCTCTATCGAAATGCTGCCGCCGCTGCCGGGATTGGATCCTGCGATCTTTGCATCAGCAGCCGAGTTTCATAGCCACTAGAAAAACGTGGCGGGGCTATTAAGAAAGATTCTCTCTTTTGGGGTACATGGCTGCGTGTTTGAAACATCAGCGTCACGTTGCTGTGCTCTGAGACACTCAGCAAAGAACGGCGCCCTCTTCGTCCCTTCTTTCTGGAGGGGGGGGGGGGGGGGGGGTTGGATGGCCGTAGCATTCCAGAAATGTTATCCAAGATTTAGGTTTTGCTTGCAACGTGTGTTTTATGTGCGCTTGTCTCGATAATCACACTTGTGGTCTGGCGACTCTGATCGACTTGTTTTTGTTACCTTCCTTTCCTTTTTCAGTCAATTTCTCATGCCGTGAAAAAAGCGAACATGCATATATTTTAGGAAAAAGTAGTTAGGAAAACAAGGAGTTTTGAAATTGCCTACCTGCGTTAGTTCATAGGCTACTGCACTACAAAGCGCCGAAAGTTTCTTTAATTATGTTAGTCTTTACAGCAGAGTTGATTTAACTGCTGTGTTATCAATATTGCCAAATCTGCTATATAGCCTTTCTTCGAGAATCACTTACTGCCGCCATCTATCACGTGGCCGCCGAATCTTACCTTAATGACTGTTGACAAAAGAGGCAACACACTAGCATTACCACCCACTCGCGCGGTTAGTGCACTCAAGTTGGCTCAAACTGGCTCAATTTTTTTTCACGGCAAGCTGATCAAAATAGGCTGCCTCACAGCAACAGCTTCCACTGTTCCACGTTGTGGTCGGTGGTGGAAGTGCCAAAAGTGGATTACTCTTAAACTCTATGGCATTATATCAGAACGTTCCTGGCTTTTCTACAAACAAAAAGGAGAGAGAGCGAGAGCCGTAATCAACACCTCATTATTGCCATCGCACGAAACCACCTTGGAAAATCAAGCAAAACGTGTATGCACACTTCCCAACAAGGGCTTCACCGAAACTTTCGGGCACCAACGTGCCGGACGCGGTTGACGACCGGAGCCGTGACCTCAGACACACTCGCCCTCTCTCTCTTATATCTTTCCGTCAAATGTTTGAGGAAGGGGGGGAGAGGGCAGCCAGGGCGGATTTGCGAAGCCGCGGCCGCACGCTTCGCGACGTGCTGCCGCTTCTGGGCAAATGTCTACAAAAAGGAGCTCGCCCTGTTTTCTTCAAAGCAGAAACGCCCTTCTGTAGCGACCTGCGGCGGGGGCCCAAGACCCCTCCGGCTGCCCAAGAAACGGTGAACATTCATCCCCCCTCCTTCCCTTTGCCCCCTGGGGGTGGAGGGGGGCAGTACGGTCATTCCGCTCACGGAGCGCAGGCGCGTGGCGGCTGTGGCGGCCACCTGGTGCCCCACAAGGCCGTGGCCCCCACAGCTGGTCGCGGCGTGTGCCAGCTGCCGCGCGCGTCTGCGGGGCGCAGATGTCGCGTACCACCCTCGCCCCCCACCCCCCACCTTGTCCCCCCTTCCTATCTCTACTGGCGCACACGCGACTGCCACGCGCCAGACAGTGCGCCCCTGCTCCACCATGTGTTCCTCGCTCTTTGCTTCCCCCGAGCGTCCACGCGACATCTCGTAGAACCCGCCGTATACCTGTTTATGGCAAGCACTTAACAGAGAGAGCGTTCAATTAGCATTCCGGCAAAGAGAACTACAAGTGTGCTCTCGCCTGTGAAGGCCTGTGCGCTAATAATTCATCAGCAGATGTTGGCCTAATGCGTAATATCGCCAATGCGCTCTCTTTTTGCTATCTCGTTCCCGATAAAGCATCGTAAATGTCGAACGTTGTATCGGCAGGAATACGAATCAGGGCCTTTCCTACGAGAGAGTAGGGTGCTAACTGCACACCTGCGCGGAGGTATCGTTTCCGCAATGCGGTCACGCGTGACAAACAAACACAAAGAAAGAAGTAACGAGAAAAAAAAAGAAGGGCTAAAATTCGTTCCTGTTTTGAACATCCGCCGTTGCTGGAGGCTTTGGTTTCCAGCTGCTGAACCACGAGAGGAGGTCGGTGTATCAATTCTTTATCACGGCGTTGTTATAGAGAGGGAATGTAACAAAGATTGTTTTGGTAGATTGATGGGCAGTCCTGCTAACCCCCAGGCTATGGAAAATGAATCATGGGTGCTCCGTTACGGCACGTGTTAGGGTGGCAACTTTCGTTCATCCCATTCTTTTCCCACTTTCGTTGTTGGACGCGCGGTTACAAAGTGAGACATTCAGGGCGCACGTGCAAACTTCCTCACAGACAGACAGACAGACAGACAGACAGGCAGGCAGGCAGGCAGGCAGGCAGGCAGGCAGGCAGGCACGTGGTGTTTTATTCCTGCAATGGGAAACAGCCTGTGACGTATCAGATATGTTCTAACAAAATAGAGGCGAATAAACTGTCTCCTTCTCTCTTCCTCCTCTTCTTGAGTGATTAAACAGCAACGGGTTTAACGGAAAGGAAATGCTAAGCTGAGATTTAAGACGGCACAGGAGAGAGCATAGAGCGCGGGACAAGCGTCGCCTTTCGGTCCGTTCTAAAGCACTCGTAAACTAAGAAGTTTCTGAGGTGTTAGCAACAATACAGGTAACGTATCCACCATTCACGGAGTCACCTTCATATCCTGGTGGGGGTTAACGTCATCCATAGTGTACCAATTAGCAATCAGAGAACGCCAGACATGCTTCCATACCAATTGTGCTAACATCGGCATGGAAGGTGCACCCAGAACGCCTCTTCATCTTAAAACTCCGTCACTGTTCAGCGTTTAAGAAAAACACGAAATTCAGCAGCCGTTCAGTCGTGGCTAAGGTAAGCGAAGCTTGGCGTAGGTATACCTCCTTCTTATTGGTGTCTTTCTTCCTTTGGTAGAAAATTCAAGGGGTTCACTGGCTCAGATATGTTCATATCGTCGTTTGCCGAGCATGCGCTGAAAAGCGTGCACGTGTTACGGATGCACGTTTTGCGCTGCGTCTACTTACTTCATGCATACAAAATCCTGTTTAAAGCGCGAGCACGACGAACCGCTAGAGTCCGAATCACTTAGAGGGCTGGTTTCGCGAGCCGGTGGTCGGTGGTTCGAATCCGAAGCTCGACGGCTTGGGCTTTTGCGTGTCGACCACGATGACGCTGGCTTACATAAGGATGCTTCGCTTCAAACACAAAGGTAAGGAAGGGAATAGGGCGGCTACGTCATTTGCGGACACGAGTAACTGCTTGAGTAAGAACATACAGAAAATTTAACGAAAATGCTCGGCAGTATGTAATAGAAGCGTAGCCTCAATAAGTAAACCACATTGCGTCACTGTGTTGTTCCCAGCCATTTGCAAAAAGGACGTCATTGCTATTCATTGTCACAGCTCAACATGCGGAAATACCGTGAGGTTCAAGGCATGCCGCGGTTTTCGTCCGATGCCTAAGGAGCATAGTGGAGACCCTACTGCAGGGCCTTGTCTTTAAAGAAAACGAAAGTTAATGAAGATGAAAAGCTGAAAACAATGTCTTTCGTGGAATAGTGCGTAATCGATAAGTGACCAGACACCAGCTGTAAACGAAATAGCAGCGTGAAAGCAAGGTGCCTCGAACATCCATCCGTCCATCCATCCATCTATGCATACATACATACATACATACATACATACATACATACATACATACATACGTACATACATACATACATACATACATACATACATACATACATACATACATACATACGTGTACTGTGGACATCCCGACTCGTAGTGGTGATACACGCTTACAGCCCCGACGCCATTTTAGTTTATATTTTACTCTCCCATGCACCATCGACTTACTCTTGACTCCTACAACATAGGATATATCATTTGCCCTGCAATAGTGTGACGTCGTACGCTGTTTTCGCTTACTTTATACCATACATAATCTCACATATGGTCAAGCAAAGTCTGCCAAATTCCAACGTTTTGCTACAGGGTTAACTAACTTCAAGCAGCAAATATTTTCTTGAACGCAATACCACTCTTCAGTAAAACGTCCCAGGCGAGTCTCGAAACGTCGTGCCCTCCATCGAGCTTCGCTGGGTGCTCCGCGGTGGAGCGCTGCAGTCTCCGCGCCCTCTCCCTCGTCCATGCCCGCCACTGACCGACCCTGGAAGCAGAGCCGGCCGTGCGTGGGGCGCTTCGGGCATTGTCGACATGTGCGTCGAGGCAGCCGGTCGGCGGCGGCAGCTGAAAAACGGTGAGTGCCGGTGCTTTTTTTTGCCGTGGGTGTCTTCCCTCTCGAACGTAGCGCGCAGTAGGGCGCGCGATATGACCCCGCGCGCCGTTCTGAGATAGACCAGGACTGTTTCGCGGCGCCCATTTGGAACAGGCGTGTCAGTTGCTCGGTGTTATATATAAAGGCGTGGGCACACAAGCGGCAAATTGTGGGCCTTTTGCTGGGAGCGTTTTACCGCGCTGCAGACTAAACAATGGCCTAAAAACGTTTGCCGACGTGCAGGTTAAACTTGGGTATAGTACTGTCCAACAACTTAACTATAAAGGAGGAACCGTTCACGCTGAAGAGATATGTCCTACAGGATTCATCCACGATGTCAACATTTGTTACTTGAAAGTTCCTCTGAAAGGGCTCAACTTTCGAGCATGGCTAGATTTCCGCGCATGGTTAAAACTTGCTGATGGAACTTACAAGCTGCACATAAGCGGAGAGGTGAATTCCACTTAGCAACCTTACCAATATAACTAACTAATTTAATGCTTTTATGCTTAACATTCCTGGTAGCGCAATAGAAGAGAAGCTCAGGGGAAGATGAAGGCTTGAATCGATGACCAGATCGCCAAATTCGATGGAGAACAGGAATGTCGCTGGAGCGAACGTTTCAGCAAGTGGACCTGTCTTCGTCAGGACGGCAACTGTTGCCGTCCTGACGAAGACAGGTCCACTTGCCGAAACGCCTGACGAAGACAAGTCCACTTGCCGAAATGTTGGCTCCGGCGACGTTCTCTGTTCTCCATTGTATTTGGCGATCTGTTCATCCACTTGTGCAAAGAGAGAGAGAGAGATGAAGAGGAAAGGCAGGGCGGTTAACCCACTCTAGTACATACGTTTCGGCCGGTACAAGGTGCAACAATGTTAGATTAGTATTCTATATTATCTGACCACTAGCATCACAGAAAGGGAGGTAAGGACAGGGCGTTAACTTCATTTTATTCACTTGACTCTCCGACACTTTGAGAGGAGGTGGGAGAAAAAGACAGGGAGAGAAAGTACGGTTTTGGGGGTTCATATTTCACTTGCATTGCCCATACTTTGACATCGTAACGTAGACAGGTGAATGTAAAGGTCGTAGTGGCAGCTTTTAGTGTTTCGCTCAAAACATTGATCTTAGTCTGACTACATATTCAACTTAGAAATTGCATTGAAACGGCACAAATTCAAGGAAGCAAATTTGTCGGAATTTGGTCATTTGTCTTTTACGCTCTCGGCGTTGCTGATGGTGGACCTGTTGATAAAGAATTGTGTTAATGATACGGTGCAACTACGGCATACAATCTTTCGGATCTTTACTTCCACCTCTGTCCTAAATACTCTTTACCTGCGTTTTTCTTCTGCAGTGCACATTTTTATTTTCATGCGCGCTTTCTTAAATGTAAATAGAGTCAAAGATCTGGGCTTCCTGATCTGGTTCGAAAGTGCCAGACGCAACTTTCGCCGGCGGGAACGTTCAGCGTAAATTAATTATGCAGAGATAACGTTTGCCGGGGCACGTATGGACTAGTTGAAGCGCACGCTACTCTTTAATTCACCTCACGCGCTTAGCTCTCGCTGGTGAAAAAGGAATCTCTTTAACGACGGATTGAAATGCCAAAGAATGCGCGTAGCGCCGGCGCTGGCGACTTCCGGTTAAGTGTGTCTAATTCCGGACTGCGGTAGCGTTCACTTTTTTCTTTTTCTGATTGTTGCTGTTTGGGTGAAAATAAAGACCTCCTGCAGAGTATTCGGTCTTCGCGCATCCGTTCTCGTGGACCTAACAGTCATATACAAAGCACGAATGCGAACGTTGTCCTTGATCGGTCGTCCTGCTACGCAGCGAAGATCGTACGTCACGTTCAAAAAAGGAGTTGCCTTGAATCACAGAACACGTCAGAGTGAATGAGCAGTACAAGGCGGTTAACGACGACAAAATAATTGATAGTTTAACTCAATAAATAACGAGGAAAAAGAAAGAAATCACTCCTGGCGGCAGTGTCTACAGTCGACCTCCTAGACCTAAACATATATAGTGACGAACGGAAGTGTGTTGGCTTGGGCAGACACATAGAGAAGACACAGCGGAGATCTCTGAATAAAGAAAACAAGTTACATAAAGTTACATATAAAAACAGTAGATGTGCTAAGTTCACGTTACGCATACTTATTCACCAAAAGCTACTTCAGAGTACGAAAGCAGGGAGTCTATTTCCGCATCATTTCCTTGTGTTAATTTTCTGTGGCGAGGAGTAAATAAAGTAAGAACAAAAAGGAAAAGTGTAATGAGGTCCAACATGGCGGCAACGCATGTACGCTGAAATGTCTATGCACACTCTTGACGATATCATCTGCAAAGCGCTAGCTATAGCGAGGAAGTAAGAAATAATGGCAGTGTTGTTATTAATGATAAAAAATATTTAAATACCGAGAGGTTAGACTGGAAAGCGGTTTGGTTTCTCTTCCCCAGGAAGAACTAATTGGTTCTCCCGTCGAGCATATTAGCTTCCTCTGCGGTATGGTCTCTCCCTTCCCTCCAAAACATTTGAGGGAGAGTACGACCCGCCGTCGACCTTTCTCGCATGTTCCACCTTACCCCATCAGATCTAACGCACAGCACCGTTTGGAGCAGCGTAACGCTATGTGGTCCTATGCCTTCTTTTGTGTGCACTTTAACGGGGGTGCACGTACAGCGCAGTAATGCGCTGCTGATAGGTAGGAATCGAGCTTTTGTGGCTTTATACAAGATTTTTTACGAGCACTTTCACTATATGCCCATGATTTTACCATAGCCGAACCACACACTGTCTTCAGGATTCCCTGTTTATTTTGTAAAAAAAAAAGTCTGCGACACGCAAAATGCGCTTGCGCTGAGAACAGACAACAGGAAGTGGTAACAGGAAGTCAATGTGTTATCATCGCGGAACAGAAGGCGTGTAAATGCGAGCACTACAGAAGAGAACTATACAGCGCGTGTTGCCTTGGTCGTTTCTCTTTTGTCCATGCCAGCTTGCGTTAACTAGATCCGTGATGACCTCTCGCCCTTTACATTACGGAAAACTTCATTTGTGTTAGCCAATGTACACCATGTCTACATGGAATTCCCCGCTTAGTACGTAGGAAAGGTACTGCCTGAGGCCGCATTTTTAACCGTCGATCTTGCCGCAGGCCTTGGGCCGCTCAACACTCTCGGGTCCCTGTGGCACTGCGTGGCCGCGCTGGCGCTCAGCGCAGCGGCCGTGGTCCACAGCGTGCGACGGTTCCCGGAGCTGGCAGCGCTGTCCCCTCAAGTCGAGCTGTTGCACGCGTACGTTGCCCTGGTGGGCGTCGGCGTGCTGCTGCTACCGTTCCTCGCGGCCTCTGCTCTGGTCCGCGTAGGCAACCTGGCCAACGACGGTCTGCGACTCGAAGGTGACAACGACGAGGAAGAGCTCGAGAAGTCGTCATCGCTTCCGAGGATCTTTTGGCGACACGGGCCTCCAACGGCGGCCACGCTGCACGCGGCCTCGGCGCTGTGCCTTCTGCTGCCGCGACTCATAGCCCACGCTGAGTGTATCCGCAGTGCACTGCGGCGTACCGGTAAGTTTTAATATTTGGGCTTTGCTTGAGAACGCTTCTTTACCTAACACAGAAATTTGGGCGTAGTATTTGAACTGGATCAGTGAATCATTTAGTATGAGGCCTCTCGTGTGGCGTATGTTCCCTGGAGATATTATGTCAACCAATAGACGTCTTACTTGCTACGACAACCTTCACGTACTGGCTTACAACTCCTATATAGCGAATGTCATAGTAGCCTTCTAGGCGTAATGTGTACGGAATTTCAGTTTTCATGATAAGGGCGACATAGCTCAGGCGTATATACGTATTTGTCTCAGTAGCTGTCTGAGCCTTGCGGTATTTCAGATATGCCCAAGGGAAAAGATACAGTGAAAATCGTGAATGATAGTGTGCTATGCACCAGAATACTAGAGCTAACGCATCTCGTTCCCCGTGCTAGCAAATGGTATATATTACACCACAGTACAATTTTCGAAGCTCATTTTACTCCACCATACAACTCTCCTATATGCGTAGACAGCACTGAGCAAATGTTAAGCTCAGGAAATGCTGATAAGATATTTTAATTTGACGTCAAAGTCAGTTTTCACACGGCGTGCCTACTGACATCGACACTAGCGTGACGTCAGGCTACAGTACAAATTTTGGTGACTTCACGCAGCAGTATGGCAAGTTGTGATGACGTCAGGTAGAAAAACATGCAAAATGGCCGCTCGCGCATCACTCGCGGTCGTCTGCTTTCGCCGTTCAGTCGCCGTAGTTGAGTGCCCGTGAAGCGACCGAGCTAGGTCGAATTACCCTCTATCGTCATGTGTGCCCGCGTATAATCGGAAGGCAAGCTCGCTATGGTGCCGGCATTTTGCCCTTGAAATAGCGCGGAGGTCTCGGAGGCCACCTTAGCTTATCGCAGGCTCCGGAGCCACGCCGACACCCACCGTGCGTGGCGTACGTGCATCTTACACTGTGCCGAAGTATTTGCTGTCGTCGCAGGGTCGCTATACAAAATTTTGTACATCGCTGACCCCACACTTGCTACAGGCGCTGCGCGCGAGAGACCACTGGTCGAAAACGTCAAGATTTTTTGGGGGAGTACGTCACGAGGGGCTCATTACTATGCACACACTGTGTCGTGACGTCAGGCTACAGTAGGAACCGAAACCAGCTTTTAAAGGCATGCTGTAAATAAATTTTCACGGCGCGCCCACGCTTACCAGTACGTTTTCTGGGCTCTGGAGGGCTTGGCCTTTCATTTCATGCAAAAAAACGCCAACTGAAAATTTTCGTGGCAGTACTCCTTTAAGGTGTCGTCAGGGCGCATTGTATATTCAAGCTTTGCTTGAGAATATGCGAATCATTTGACGAGGAAGAGTGCGTGCCGTTGGCCACAGTCCGGGCACGGAGCATGCGAGAAAGCTGTACTTCCACGAATTAGAGTCCAACGCCCTGACGGTGAACGCTTCTTTATCGCGATGACTTGTATAACCAAGGTATAGTCACGTCCCAGCGAGCGTTACGGTAGGCGACGTTTAGAGCGAATTAGCGCATACGACGAAGAGTTTTCAAGATCGCGAGCACTTCGTTATGAAGGTGTTTGACTGTACATCATCAGCGACATATTATTGGCTTATCAATCTCGAAGCACCGCGTACACCAGATCTCCAATTAGTATATGTCTTAAACTTGATTTGCCGTAGACGTTTACGCCACCTTGCATGTCATTGTCATCACATGCGGGAACCAGCATCTCCAATTCCTCTTTTAAGAAAGCTAGTCAAATGGGGGAGCAAATTCAGTCGAACTTAGCAAAGCACACGCCACTGACAGTTCAGGGGGCAGCAGCGGCACGTCCCACCTCTATCGTCTGTGGACGTATCGCTTGGCTTTGTGCTCCCCGTGGTACGAGTGTCAAACACAAGGTACGCGGACATGGAAGTAGAAAAGACTACGTTTACGCTAACAACTGTGTTTTTAATGAACTGAGAACATTTATAAATGCTGTTATAGAGTTATAACCCGTGAGTATTGTGGCAGTAGGCAGTAGGTCACTGGCTTAAAATATGGTGCAAGCAAGAGAAGCGAGAATGACCAAGAGCAAAGAGAGTTAGACAGGAGGCAATTACCTTAAAACAAGCCTCCGAAGTATTTCTCGCGCGCGTTAACTGTAACCGTTGCAATATGCGTACTCTTCGTCGAGAAACGTTACGCTTTGAACAATATGTGAAAATAAACGTTAACGAACTCCAAACTCAGCATTTCGCTCTTCCCAAGTTCTCTTAATCTCGCTATGTTGCTTTTTTTTCCTTTTCTATAAAAATTGTCGTTATTGTGTTTCCTAACCTTTAGACTTTGTTGAACACAAGTTTAGCGCGCAGTCTTTCTTTCATGCCCTTCTTGCTTCACTCGGTTGCAGCTTCATAGTGAACTGACATGCAAACTAGCCGCTAGCCCAGTCATTGAATCAGTAGAAGCCTCTTTCTCACTTGATGTCCTGATGACGCGCAGGTGACGTGTGGCGTACTGACCTGGATGTAGTGATGTCGCCGCGTGAGCGTCAGACGGCTTTCTTCCCGGCAAACCTGGCACAGTCTCCCTTGGACGCCGAAGCGCCATCGGTAGAGTTCGTCAACTACGTCCTTGCACTGGTGGTTGGCGCTCTTCGTTATCCCAACGTCGCTTGGGACTCGAAGCGTGGCATTTCCGTCCTATTCGCCCTCTACATGGCCCTCTGCGTTGCCCAGAGAATACTGCTTGTTCCTGCTGCATCCATTCTTTACAAGGTAGGTTTGTTTCCAGGAATGGTGGCATTGGCGCTTTGGCACTCGCTTATCAGTTTTTTGTGAGTACGAGTGGTTCGGCTTTCGGGCGCCTTTTGAACTCTTGCATGCCGAAGATGGAGGAGCTCAGTAAAAAAAAAAAAGCGGGTTGATGTGAGGACGTGAAAATAGTCGCGGATGCGTGCAATAAAATTGTTTTACGAAGCATTGCACATTGCTAAGAATATGGATACATTGGACGGTGATAACTAATCTACAGAACTACGCATGAAGACAGGTTGACACCTGCAGAGCTAGACACACCTCATTAGGAGTGGGAAACTTCCTTATTTGGATTATATGTAATTTGTCACCAGTACTCCTCTTAAAAACAAAGTCATTTATATTTTTAGCTGTCTGTCGGAGAATCTTTCAGTCTTCTACCGCGGGAAGACTCTGGAGCGGTTCCCAACTACGTTTACTTTATACTAATCTCCGTGTGACAAAGCAAATGCTGTTTTGGATCGTTATTTTCTATAATAAAGTTTTGTACACTCACATGTAACCTAGACAATCTACACTTCACTGAAGCACATTTCATTACTTTATTGAAAAAACAACAACAAATGCTTGTCTAGTTGGCTGGCCGTTTTTACGCTGGCTACTTGCCCCACAATTGGCTTCAGTTGCTCCTTCAAATGAGCTTACATGTTTACTTTTTGAAAAGCGACCACATTTTCTTCGTTCCTCTTCCACACGCCGCGGTGGTCTAGTGGCTATGACATTTAACTGCTGACCCGAAGATCGCGCAATCAAATCCGTCAGCGGTGGGCGAATTTCGATGGAGGTGAAATGTTCAGGCCCGTGGTTAGAGAGGTGGTCTAAATTTCTGGAGCCCTCTACTACGGTGTCTCTCATAATCATGTTATGGTTTTGTGACGTAAAACCCCGGACATTATTGTTATCAATCCCTTCCTCTTCCGCGCTTCCTTGACGCGTAACCGTGTCCTTTCTCGTGCAGGCCCACATTGCAGGGGTTTTGCCCCCGTCACTGCTGACAGACCCCGCTACAGTGCTGCTGCTGGTCGTCGCGCACGGCGCCTCGGTTGCCCTGTCGGGCCCGGTGTTATATTGCAACTGCAACGCTGGACCGGCGGCGTGGTGCCGGCGCCGGCCTACTCCTAGTCCTGCTAGTGCTCGCAGCGCTCTCGGGGGCGCCACTGGCTCACGACCTCGTGCGCGCGTACACGTCCAGCCGGGACTGTCTAATGGCGGCGGCGGCAGCAGCCGTGACGGTGCAGTGGGTCGTTTGGTCGGCGGGCAGCCATGTTGCTGCTGGCACCGAAGAAGGCGCCCCACCGAGTACGGCTGCGAGAAGAAGCGAATGGCGGCGACGCAGCGACCAAGCGACGACGACTACGCCACGCTGTTGGACGTGTGGCGTCCCGAGCCGGATGAGGTAACTACAATAACTTTTTCCCTAGGCGAGTTCGTACTTGGTGTAGGACACGTTACCGTGGAGCAAGAGAAGGATAATGAGACAGACGGAGGAATCACGCAAAGATGGCGTTCAGCCGGGACTCTACAATGCCATTTTTCCCTACAGTGCTATCGTTATTTCCCTTCTTCTGTCTGCCTCACTGTCTTTCCTTTAAAGTGTTGTGCTAGAGAAACCCGTATCCCACAGCTAGGTGACGACGCAGCACGCTTGTTTAGATTCGTAATGAAAACGATACAATGGTCGTCAGATTTCTCAAGCAAAACCCAATGGTTCGGCAAAAATGATAAAGCTGCATGACAGTTAATTAGCGCGCAATGAAAGTTGCACTTTTGGTGCAATTAGAACGTGATGTACTGAACCCGGGAGGAATTGGGCGACAAATTACTACAGATGAAGTGTCAACTGGTAACAACAGGTGGTCGTATGCTTCGACAGGTGGATACATCTACTAAATGTCTGCTTGATAGTGTTTCGCCCCCAATGCATGGTTTTACGGACAGCGAACATAGCTTATTCGCAGTTAATCTGTTATCAAGAGTAATTTTGTGCCAGAAGGGCAGAAGTTTGAGGAGTTGGCAGGTACAGTACGCAGGTTGCGGACATCCCATTCGGGTCAATTCCTTCACATTTCGTTTCAAGGTTACTAGGAATGTTTAAAGGGCGTTTTAGGAATCGACGAGCTGAATTTCCCTGGGAAAGACATGAATACGTTAGTTTTCCTTGTGCAAGTGGCCATGAACGTCTTGGAGTAATGTGGAAGGCTGCTATGGTGCCTTACAAAAGTATCACTTACTGTAATTTTTGCTCCTGCCTTTTCTCTTTATCTATCGTATCGCGAGATCTGTGAACGATATTGCACAAGATAAAAATAAATAAAGGAACCATTCGTCACTTTTATTACAATGTGCTGTCACTTCATGTAGTTCTTAATGACATAGTCTACTAAACGGGATGAACAAGATGTTGTTTCTACGTATACTTTTCGACAATGAACATCAAAAATTGACCTTATGCTTGTCTGGTTGCGCAGGCTGGCCCCTCAGTGCCATGGATTGCTCATCACCATCGGCACAGTCAAGAAGAGAGGTTGCTAGGTCGTGCCACAGTCACCAGCTCACCTCGTTCAAGAGTGATCGCGACTCATCACTATATTCCGAATTATCCCGCGTCTCGTGACGTCAGTAGGAACAACGCCGAGTAACTCTCTCCATCATGGAATGTTTGAGGCACTCCATTGGCCTGATGTCCGTTTTTGCTGTTCCTGAGGAGGACGCCACACTAGTCTCCACCTTGGGGTGCTCAGAAATAACAGCCGGTAAAAGCAAGTGACAATCCACTCCTTCCTAGTCAGGAAGTGCGTGTGTGCCTCAGAACTCATTTTGCTACGTCATCACCGGGTATACTGTTACAATGTGTATATAGGTGATTGTATGTGCCCTCTTGCTGCAATGCGATTCACCACGGCACCCATCCTTTGCGTATCATGTTGTTATGGCAATTCTCTACTCTCCGAGGAAGCAACCACTTCCCTGGACGGGCAAAAGAAACGGAATACCAAAGTACCGCGCAATAGAACTGCTTACTTTATGTTCTGTTGTCCTTGCTGTCACGCCTCTGCTTCGCTGTTGTGTTTTAATGATCAAACGTATTGACCACGCCCTGAACGAGCACTCCGTACCAACGATTCCCCATACGCGAACAAGTACGGAACCACTCTCCAGTCATATTGCTCGAGTATCAAGTTATCTGGTTAGTGGGGTGCCCATATTAGGGCTTGCATATTTCCCCTATTTCAATTAGGTCTTTTTGGCCACTGCTACACTTCACCTTTTCTTTTGTGGAAGTGTTCAAATATTTGAAGTTCACAGATCTTGAGACATAAATGAGCGTCGGTGTCGGTAGCAACGCCGAGTAACTAACTTTGGTGATGCGCCAAATCAAGAATAAGCAGGAACGTTCCTATATTTCATCTTTCTATTAAAGAAAACAAGGGTTTATTATCTATAGTCGTAATGGTAGTCCTGCTGATCGCCTTTGTGCTAGCTAAGTTGCAGATAGCCTATTAGGTAGATGAAAAACGGTTGTATTATCATTGAGCTCAACGTCAAAGGATTAGGCATTACCAAGGCTACCACTCAATTCTAGGTCATCAATATTCGTACGGAACCATCTCATAGTCACAATTGCCGGAGTCTCAAGTTATTGGTAGGAATTAATCGTGATTACGGAATGCTTGGGTAGCCAAGTGTTTCTGTGCCGATACGAATGTTTTCAAAATGACACCTCCTCCTCCCTCTATTCCCAGGAAATAGCGAACGAAGGAGTGAGTCTGCATGCAATCTGCTTATACATTGCTGAAGTTTAACGAAAAAAAAATTGAAGGCGATTATCTCTGCCCTTGCTTTCACAGGGGACTATCTTTTTGTATTTTCAGCTTGTAAAAATGAAGAGTGGATCGACGGCATACGTACCCTATAGTTTTTCATGCCGCCAAGAGAGGTAGTATTTGGTACAATTTCATTGTGTTCGCTTTTTAATACCCCGTGCTCGGTCAAAACTCGACGCCCATTTTTATTGATCGTAATGCTCGTGTAAAGTATTGATGTTTTTCATGGTGTTGACTTTTGTTTTGTTGGAGTACTAACCCCATGTTTTTCGGTCTACAAATGTACAGCTGTCAGACCGTTTT